>MWRH01006831.1:0-12695 GCA_002157025.1 Melampsora abietis-canadensis | reverse complement strand
CACATATGCTGGAGTGATGTTTCTGGCCCTGAGGGGGACATGAACTTTCTGATGCTACCTGTATGTGCATAATTTTCTTGGTCCGTTAAAGGCACTCTCTTTGAAAGATGCAGGTCATTTTCTTCTTTGCAACAACCAACACAAGATGGGTTTGTTGGCCACTAAAGGAAGACCATGGCAGATGGATACACCTTTGAATGCCTATGACAAAGATCAAGCAAATTGATGTGAGAACAAGTAAAAAAACATTGGATGATTAAACAAAAATAAGAATGTATAGCTTTGAATAGAGAACAAATCAAAAACACACCAGAATCAAAGGACTTTAATACAGCCAAAAAATCAAAAAGATCAAAGTTGAAGAACACTTAGAAAGGATATATAGACAGAAATGCTTCAAATGATAATGAAGCCATACTGTTACCAAGGATTGAAAGATCAAAAAGCACCAGCTATGTTACATAGCACTTTTATCAAAAGAAAACATTGAAGAAAGAAGCAAGGCCAATAAAGATTGTTGTTGAGTGTCTTACCATTATGCTTGTAGTTACTCTTGCACAGTCTTGCACTCAATAATGCAACCTTGATTGACTCTTGGTCACAGCTTATCAACCTGGGGGTCTATTGACAGGGTCAAAAACCTGCCATTGATGGGATGAATCCTGATGAATCTAAGCATCACATTTAGAAAAGACTCGGGTTCTTTGCTTCCTTTCAAGTTGACAAAGTAAGTCCCCTCCTGGTACTGTCTCTTGCAAGCTTGTTTGGTTAAAACCAAGAGGACTGTCAGGGTTAGGTACTCTTTTGGAGTACTCCAGGCTCACTAAAGGTAGGAGCTTGGTAAAGGAGTAAGGTAATTTAATTCTATATATTCCAAATATGTAGTATTCACAGTATTCAATAAAGAAAATAAAGAAAGAAAAAGACAATTAACAGCCTTTTTGGACAAATGCAGACTGACTACAGTTAGTTGACTTATTAAAAGGAGATTGAAATTATAATGGAATTATTGTAATCAATGGAACCTGGTTCCAAGGCTTCCCTCCAATTTTCTAATTGACAGATTGAAGAGTGAGGTAGAGATCACTGAACTGGTTGTCCTTAAAGTCACCAACTTGGGGTTGTTCTTAAGGTCACCAACCTGAGTTCTTCTGGGCCTGGGGTTGTTCTTGGAGTCACCAGCTTATAATGTTTCTACTTGGGGGAAGTAAAGCATCCAGAAAGGATATGAAGAAATGTATTACTTACTTTTAGTCAGGAAGCTGATTGAAGTTAAGAAGTTGTCACTAGTCTTATATTTTATAAGACTTGTGATGTTACTTTTATAGAACTTTAATGTTGTTCTTCAAGAGTGTAGTTTAATGATTGCTTAGGAGAGTCTGCTTGAAGGGTGAGAAGAGGGGTTTATATACTCTCCTCTTTTAACCTAATTGTAGTGATATTTGTGTGTATTGCTACAATTAGGTTAAGGGTCATTATTTGTGTTTATTGCACATGCTTATTTACACATGCTATTGTTATGTACACTATGTAGTATAAGCATAATGACTCTTGACACCAGGTTATGAGGTGTATTCTTTTTTTTGGTTTTAAGTGCTTTATTCATTGTATTTGTAAGTTTTGTCTATATATTACATGTTGTTACATGCAGCTATTAGGTCCCATGTGTATCTAATGGGGGGTTATTTGTATTATATGACATGTTACATGCTGTTATTATGTTATACATACATGTAATTAGGGTTTGCCTAAGTATACCTAGATATACATAATGAGATTTTATCATTATAAGTCAGTCTTTGGGTACATGTATATGTATCCAGGGCTGACATTGAGTGATCCCCCAAAAATTTTGGAGTCAAAGGAAATTGGCTTGCTTTGTACATCTGTGCAAAATAACAGAGTTCCAAATCTTTTTGCTCCAAATCTTTTGCTCTGAATTATTTTTTTATGTTTGAGCAAGTCTTTTTTGTCATGAAACTAACCTTGATCTCTTTCCTGACTCAGACTTCTTCTTGCTTCTGTAAAGCCAAACTAAGAACACCAAACAGATTATGTAAACACACCCTTCTTTTGAGGGGTTGTTTCCTGTTGATTCTGATTGATGCTTTGTAAAGGAATACTCTCCAGAACATAATCAAAGTGAAATGAGGATTGACCCATTTTCAAGAACCACCTCTTCAACATTTTGAATGAGCTTTGGGTTTCTGTGGAATTCTTGATTTCTTTCTGACCAAAGTTTCTTTGTTTGAACAATACAACACTAACTTAACTACGTCCCCTCAGTGCCTGTGAGAAAAAATGCAACAAACCCTCAAGGCACAAGGGGACTTACATGCAATGTCTTTTTTCTTGGCAAGAAGGTAAATCATCTTTTGGTGGTAGAGAGAGGTCCACAATTAAAACATTTTTGTAAGACTGTGAAATTCCTTGTAAATTCAATATGGTGAGCGCCTGCCTCTTGCACATCTTTTTCCTCACTCAGAAACATGATTCTCCTTCCAGAGCAGAACCTTTAATTGTGCTCCAAAAGAGCTCTTTTCAAAATTTTAATGTTTTATACACATCATCCCTCAAACTTGTCTGTTACAGTTTGTACTCAAATCCACCAAATTTCAAAAGTGCTCTTTTTGAGCACGATCAAAACTTTGGCTTGTGCCTCGGGGGTTTGTTGTGTTTTTTCTCCTGGGCACTGAGGGGACGTAGTTAAGTTAGAAGACAACATAACTTAACTAAGTCCTTTGATGCTACACAGCTGTCATTCAAACTAGTTGAATCTGCATGCCTCAGCATGAGTGACTGAGAATATATTTTGGCTTTTTGGCTTGAAGCCTTAGAGTATTTTTGGTGGAGAGATCCATGTTTCTCTTCTTTCTATGGAAACACCAAGGATTTTTGGTCTGCTGTCCAACCAGAGATGCATTGTGTGTGTCTACACATCTTACAAAAGGAATCATTAATTTCTATCCATTACCTGCTGAGCTACAATCAATTAAATTGTGTAAATTTCACATGTAGTGCTGCCAAGTCAGGGACTTTTGGCCATCACACACCATCAGAATTAAAGAAGTCCCTTGACTTTGTTGAACTACATGTGGGAATTTCACAAACTCAATTTCATGTAGCTCAGCAAGGGGTTGGCTGATTTCAATATTTCCACATGTCCAATTTGTAGGAAGACCCAGTGAATCTCTGGATGAAGAGCAGTTAACAAACCCTTGGTGTGCTCACATAAAGAAGAGCAACAAGATTCTCTCCACCAAAAGGAGTCTAAGGCTTCAGGCCAAAAGGGTGGGATATAACATAAGTCCCTCATGCCCCGACATGCTGATTCAAATTGTTGAATGACAGCTGTCAAGGCATTGAGGGACTTAGAGGACCCTGGAATACCCTTACAGAGGGAACTGACTAAGAATCCTACCTTTTGATTAGAAGTTTTCTCAAATATTCCAGAATCCAACCTTTTGTGTAAGTACTGTCTTTGGGCAGGGATTGGATACTGTTTGGCAAATAGCACGAAGACCGGTCAAAAAAAGCCCTCTGAGAATTCATTTCAGTGCAATGACAGAACTGTTAGATCAAGAACATTGAGAGGAATTCATTGATGGTGTATCAAAAAACAATCGTTGAGGAATAGAAAGGTACAAACATTCTTTGATTTGTGAAAACCCAGTAGGTGTAGCTTCAGCATTTAAATAGCTTTGTATATCAAGGGATCTCTTCAGATATCTTTAGATATCTTTTGTTCCATTCAGTTTAGATATCTTTTGTTCCATTCAGTTTAGATATCTTTTGTTCCATTCAGTTTAGATATCTTTTGTTCCATTCAGATCTCCTGTTGACAGCCTGGGCTACCATAGGTACTGTTGAGCTCTGTTACTTTCACCCTGCTTCATCACCTGACCTATCACATAATGGTCTTGCAACTCCAGAATCTGACCTTTCTGGTCAGTATCCTTTGTGGAAAATTGCCAAAATCCAACCTTTTTTGTCAGTACCCTCTGTAGGGGTATTCCAGGGTCCTGAACTTAGTTAAGTTAGGGATACATACAGCAGTACAACATGGGTTTGTTCCTGTCTGTTCAATTTGATTCTTTAGGCCTCGATGTCATGATTTGTAATGTTACTAGGATACTAGATTTTTTTGCGGATTAAGATACGTAGTGTAGAATAAAACATGTTATCTTGAATATAGTTGCTAGCGAGTATTAAAGGGTTTCAACTGTGATAAACCTTTACGTGATTTTTGAGAATCCGGACAAGTCGTCCGTACATTTCTTTTGCGTAAAACCAGCGTATTTTTGAATTGGGATGCCTAAAAAGGTGTCATGACTTAAAATTTTTACGCATATTTTACAACAACGGGCAAGTCGTTGTAGCATCAAAATACATAAAAAAAACTCTATTAGGGGGTGTCAAGTTTGATATATATGTTGTAGGATTAATATGTTGTGAGCCTTTTTCTTATTGAATTATCGAAGTATTATTTTTCACTCTTAAAGTCGTAAACCCATACTCTGGATAAGCTATGCTTTCAAGAGATCCGGCTTTAAAATCAGCCCATATAGCGTTGATCGATTCAGTTCAAGATGGACTGTATTGCCTTAACTCAATTCAATCTCAAACGATCGATTGAATGTTATGTAAAATCAAAAACGATATATACAAATAGTACATGTATGTATTCACACTTGATATATGTATCTTACGTATGTACTCATCTAAATCAATGTATTTTTCAAATTCTAAAAGTCCTTTTGATTGAATCTAGAGGGGAAGTACATAGATATATAGGATTGTATGTATGTATACCGATGAAGTTTGATTGGATTTTTCCAAGAAATCAAGAAATCAAGAACTGAAGACAACTTGGAACGAACCATCAAAGATACAATCTCAATTTGTTTCTGATTTGGTTGAACATCGAATTACGATTGAACTGATTCTTATTTTCATTAATTTATATAAAGTACATTGAATTCTACAACAACAGAATTCAAACCGAGAGATGTTTTATTCAGCACCACGACCATTTACTACTACGCATCAGACTGCTAGTACTTTCTTCCATCAGAATCGATCTAATTTAACTTTACATCATCATCATCATCATCATCAAACTAATACTTCCACCAGTTCTGAAGCAACACCACCACCACCACCACCACCACAACTTACTCCTCCTACTTCGGATACACCCTTCATTACTCAGAGTCACACTCACACTCACACTCACACTCCTATTCCATCAAACTCACATCAACGATCAAACTCACATCAACCATCAAACTCAACTTCAACTTCAAACTCACATCATCAACGATCAAACTCAAATCATCATCAATCTAACAACTTACAATCTACTACTACTACTACTACTACCACCACCACCAATCACAATCTAACTTCATCATCTAATCGTTTCAATCTGAGTTCTTTCATTTTAAGATCATCAAGACCCAATCGACGTGAAACTACTTCAAATCAAGATCAACTCATCACCGATTCAATCGATCATATCATGCCTAATAATCATCATTCACCCACTCAACAACAACAACAACCTATTGAAGAAAGGTCAAAAGCAATCGCTTACTTTCCTGTCTTACGTCGAATGGCATCTCGTAGGAAAGATAAAGAAAACTCAAATCAATCTAGTTCAAATTCATCTTCAAATCAACAATCTAACAATACCACCTCAACCTCTTCTTCTTCATCTCTTCGTATGCCTAGAAATCGTCGGAGTATGAGTCAACCTCCTCCGATTCCAAGTGTGATTAGATCAGCAACTGATCGTTTAAGATCAACTCATCATTTATCACCAACCCAATCTGTCACATCTCAATCTATCTTATCTTCATCTCATCCTATTCCTACTCCTGCTCTTTCGCATCCTCTTTCAGGTAACTCTAACACCAACAACCTAGCCAACAGTATCCTTCGTAATAATTCAACTGTGGCTGATCTCAGTACCACCATCAATCCTACCGATAATACGCCTATCTCACCATCTGAAATTCCTTTGATCAATCCATCCGAACCCCAACTCCAATCTCCATCTCAAGCAGCCAATCAAACATCTCAATCCACCAATCAACAACCTCAGACACTCTATTCCTTAAGACTCGTTCCTCATCTTGATGCCACCAGATCATTACATTTCGAACCGATCGAACGAAAAATCCCATCATCTACTTCATTGAAGATTGGAAGATTCACAGATCGTAGTTTACCGAACAATGAAATCAATCTCAATGATAACCGAATCGCATTTAAATCAAAGGTAGTCTCAAGAGGTCATGCTGATATCTTTACTGATCCATCAGGTCAATTCTTCATTAAAGATACCAAATCTTCATCGGGTACATTTCTAAATCATATCAGATTATCTGCACCAGGTGGTGAAAGCAAACCGTTTCCATTGAGAGATGGTGATGTACTTCAACTAGGTGTGGATTATCAAGGTGGGACTGAAGAGATCTATAGGTGTGTAAAGATGAGAGTCGAATTGAATAGAGGATGGCAACGTGCTGCCAATAACTTCAAGTTTGTCCCTTTCTTTCCTTTGCTTTATTTGCATCCTTCTTATTGTCTTTCTCTTTGGTGACTTCAAGTCAACAAGCTTTAGCGCAATTAAGAGCCTTGGGAGGAGATCCGAGTACTCCTGATTCGAATGCAACAGCAAACAAGACCAACAAAGACCCATCCAAATCAGAACCTCTCAAACCTGTCTCAGATTGTTGTATCTGTTAGTTTCTTCCCTATCAACTTGACCCTGATGTTGATTTATTCTCGATCTAACGATTCATTCTATTGAATGCCAATAGGTTTGTTCGGGGTCACAGTCTGTCAAGCACTCTTCATCGCACCATGTTCACACGTTTATCATTTCAAATGTATCCGACCTTTATTACAAATGCATCATCCGGGCTTCAGTTGTCCCTTGTGTAGAACGTTTGCAGATTTAGAAGCTGACGTGGAAACCGAAGATCAACCTGAACCTGAGGTTACTAAACCAAATCAAAATGAAGCAAGTAATGAAACCGAATTGGGGTCTCCTGTGGCGATTTCTGATCAGATCGTGATGGGTGTGTAAAGTTATTTACTTTTTGAATTTCGAATCATGTCAGTTGATGATGATTTGTTTTTGGTTCAGATGATTTTAATCAATCGACTCAAATGGATGTTCAAGCTACAGCTGTAGGAATAACCACTGTTTCATCACCTAATGGTAAGGCATATTCGTCGGCTCAAGTCTTGAAGTG
The DNA here is from genome assembly GCA_002157025.1 of Melampsora abietis-canadensis. Classification (NCBI taxonomy): domain Eukaryota; kingdom Fungi; phylum Basidiomycota; class Pucciniomycetes; order Pucciniales; family Melampsoraceae; genus Melampsora; species Melampsora abietis-canadensis. The sequence goes on along the minus strand of MWRH01006831.1, from coordinate 5,430 downwards.
TGAAAATGAAATGTGTTTTTTTGACCTAACCATGTCACCTTTATTTTCGATGTACTTGATGATTCAGCACTCGATGGACAGAATCGTGATGAAGATATCGTGATGGAGGATAACCCACATTTTCCAGATCGAACATTACATGCTTCACCGGATCTAAACGGACTAACTAATTCCCATCCTGGTGGAGCGTTACTTAGTCGACATGATACACTTCTTACTCCAATTAGATCTATGAGTTCTAATGCTTTTGATAATCATCATCCATTATCAAATTCACATCAAGAAGGTGGTAGTAATGGAATTGTGGTGGTCGATAGAAGTTTAGCTGGACCGAATGGAGGGGTTAGGAATCCAGTTCAGAAGAAAAAAGAGGATGAACAAATGGAGTTGTTGAATGAAGACCCTTGTTCAGGACTTTCAGAATTATGATCGACTTCTTTCTATGGCATGGGTTCATTCAAAGTGGTGTATGAGTTTCAGTTTATTATTATTATCATCATTATTATCTTTTTTTGAGAGAAAAAGAAGAAGAAGAAAAGGATGAGGGGAAGAAAAAGCAAGAAAGGAAGAGGGTTAGGATTATTATTATTATTTTTACGACGTTCTTTTGTTTGTAATGTGTAGATATGTGATTGGTATAAAGAAAAAAGCAAAACTAAAACCAAAGCAAACCAAAAAAAACAGTCATGGTCGTTTTTTATTCTTGTGTGTATGTCTTTGATCATCATTTTTTTCTCTTTTTTTTTCTCTCTCTCTCTCTCTTCATGAACTTGTTTTTTAATTTTTCTCCCTCTCTCTCCCTCTCTCGCTTTACCAATCAATATCTTGGAAGACCTTTTTCTTTTTCCTATTCTGTTTTCCATTTTTTCCCCTTTCTTTTTGGACATTTTTTATTTTACACAACATTTGATTAAATTGAAAAAGAAAAAAAACAGATACATCTACATGAAACTTTTATCTTTTTTCCTTCACATCATACTACATCTTTTTTTTATACATGAATGAATTTTGGTTTCTTTTTTCTTATATACTTTACCTTGGGTTTTCATACTACCTAAAACTCTAAAGAAAGTATTACGAAAACAAGAAGTGGGTTTGAGCGTTTATTTAGAATGGGTTGAAGGTTTTTGAAAAAGAAAGATAATGTGAAATGTGAAATGTGAAATGTGAAATATGAAATATGAAAGTGTACTTGTTGAAAATTTTATTATTCTTATTCTTTGTCTATTTGAGGGTTTTTGATTTTGTGAAGAATTTCTTGGTTTCAGTTGTGGAGCAAGAAGGGTGAGACGGGAAAGGGTGGTTTGAGAAAGAAAACGAAGATGATGATTTGGTTGAATTAAACCTGATGAGTTTTATCCAGCAATCATCTTTCATGGGTAGGCAGTTCTTCTGATTGAAAGGATCTCTAGGTATTTGATTACGGGATTTTATTGAGTTTCAAATCATATCTAGAGAGTTGCGCATCTGATTTCTCAGCTTGATCATTGATGATCATGGAGAGGAAGGCCATTTAGCGAGTCTCTTCAAATTTGATTGGACGTTTGAGGCTTTTCTGCTTTGATTTCATATGCCTCAATGTCGATGATCACAATTTCCACAAGGAGTGGAGGGAGCAGACCAACATGTTGAAGATGTTGATAATTTTGCAGGCCTTACGCTCCTTACTCTCCTCTAAGTTGATGATTCTATGACGCACCACACTGTGTACGAACCGATCAAGAATAACCATCAGCTCATCCACAAACCTCGTGAGTGACATATCCATTCTATTCTCAACAAACTCTTCTTTTTTTGTTGAACAAATCTTACTCTTACCTTTTCTATACGGCTTTTGCTTTCGTCCGCTTCTTTTCACTCAATGCAATTTTAATGATCCGTCAACAAGCTCTGAGATTACTGTTCCTGTTCTAATTGATCTTTTGTTGAGTTGGTTCAGTAGTGGTGAAGAATTTGAATTCCATTTACGGATTCATTCTCGATGATGAGATTGAAGTTTTTGAAACCCTCCATAGACCGTTTTGTTTGAACAGTCGAAAGAAATCATACGGCTGGAAAAGAGGTACATTTGTTTTGGTGAACACATGTTGACCATTCAGCTCGCACTGTTTGAATCAAGTGAGATAGGTCTTGACTCTCCAATGTCTAACTATGTATCAGCGCAAACAATCAAAGAGGATTTTGACGAGTTTTGAATACTTGAAATGTTCTATTTGAACAGTCACGAACGTTTGTAGTCGGAAAGGCGTCGCGTTTTGTTGAAGATGTCGATCGTTCAACGTTTACTTACTTGGATTGAATGGAATGGCTAATTAACATCAACGCACACAAAGGAAGACTTATTCTTGAAAGGCGAACGTTGCAGAGAGAGTGAGTTGAGCTTCCATGAATTTTGAAAAAGTGCTGAGCGCAGAAAAAGGATCAGTTCTTGTTTGACCATAAAAGACATCGAACCGACTATCAACAGGAAGGAATTCCCTCACCCTGATCACCACAACACATCACCACCACTAACCCAGAATAAATCTTATCCAGTCATCATCACCTCTAACTTGCTAAACATCAATTTGAGCCTCCCTAACTTTTACCAAATCACCCACGTCATATGTCTTACTCACAACTCTTGAGGTCAATTCAATACATCCAAGTGGTGTATGACAAAGAACACTCATCTTTCAACGGGGGTGAAGAGCGACTCCTACCTTTGATGATTCTCGAGATCCTGGATGCACAGGCTAAGATACTAGAGGTTGAGAGCGGAAAAATCTTGGTTGAGAGTGATGTTGAATCTTGGCTAGCGGCAATGGATACTGAACGTCATCTTCTTAATCAACTCGATCAGATCTCAATAGAATTCAACTTGGAAGCCTCTCTTGTTAATCTGCTTCCCATCCCTGGATCTGAAAACTGGCTGAGGCTCAGTGAGCATGCGAGTCTTATGGCTGATTGGTATGATGTTGTTTGATATAACGCAAGAGGAAGGTGAAAAATTGGTTGTATATATCATCATGTACCTTCTTCTTCTACTCTAATTGTATTTTTCTGGGTTTGTTCTTAGATAGATTGGCAGAACTGTTTATTTATTGGAGAGTGTGTGGGATGTGATCCTCTTCATTGTCTCTTGTTGTCAATAGTCTGTATATATATATCCAACCATATCCCTTATTGATCAACACTATGGATGGTATTTTTCTAGAATATAGTATCAATGAGATGAACCAAAATATCTCCTAGTGAGAAGATTGTGTCAATTCGTGTTATTCTTTGACCTTCTGCATTGTGTGAGCATGCCTTAACAAAATGCATTTGTGTGTGTCAGTGGCTGGATGATTGTCAGATGAGATCATTCCAAACATGTTCAGCATGTATTGATAAGACACCTGTGCAGTACTAGATAAACTTTGGTGACCCCCAATTCCAGACTTGAGTTTTATTCAGGTCCAACAACACGTCTGGGATTCAACAACTTTGAATTGTGTGTCCGATTCATTTGAATGATGTTGAGTCTGTCAAGCATAATTATCCAAGACGTCCATCCTTTCTCAAGAAGATCAAGGGAATTCAATTTGCTGTTCATATGATGCACCAGCAAAGAATCCAGAAAACCTTGCAACAAGTCCCCCCCAAATTTTCTTGAAGTTTGCTCTTATATATGTGTAGACAAAATTATCCAAGGTTCTCTGGAAAATGTATGTTGGAATTGTTCCAATAGAGACCACAGTGAAGGCTGTCAGAAACTTTAGACCCAAATTCCATATTGGACTCATGCCATGGCTTGGTGTGTAATGTGTGTTGATAGATTCAAAAGCAGAATGAAAATGTTGAAATCAGCAAACCCACAAGTCTCTCTGAAAAAGATGAGGGGTTATGATGGTAGTACAATATTCTCTGGTATATCCATTAAAGATAGGCAAAAATCCTGAGGTGACAGGCCAAGCCAGACAGCTTCAAGACTTGTTGACGCCAAGGACTACTGCACTAAGTCAAAGAATCTTGTGGACATCAAGTGAATTTTGTAGGATAAGTAAGTTGATACATACATTGAACAGGAAAACCTTTCAACAAGGCAAATGTTCTCAAAACCAAAAAGAGAGACACCATAAAATGAGATAGAGCCATTCAGCAAAAATATTCCAACTTCAATCTTTTGAACTCCCCTGTTTGTGACTTGCTCACTATGTCACTTACAAGTAGCCACCCAGCTTATCACCAACCACATAACTAAAAGGATTCCATTCAAGAAGATATAATTCTTGGTGTAAATCGATCTAGAGAAGGAAGAATTTTAACATGTGGGACCGACTCACACTGTGTTTCAGTTGGAAGAATATAATCATCAATCACGTTGGTCTGTACTACCAATCCTGAAATTTTGACAAAGATTGATAATTCAACTGTGGAAGCTAAACTGAATCTTGGATACTTGAGACCAAGTCAAGTTTCAGCATGAAAGTTAGAATATTTATCACTCTTATCACTGTGTCTGAAAGATTACTGCATAGTCATAATTCAACTATTGTGCTATAAAAGACTTCCCAACTTTTCATGACCATCTTCCACATCATCAATTAGATTCTTGACTTCCAGTAACCCCCAAAGGAAGATTATAAGTTGGAATTCTTTTGTTGACCAATCAGTCCAAAGATCTAGTAGAATTTACCTCATCCTCAAAATCAAAACTCAATTTTGATTTCAGAGTAAAGGCCAAGCTCAGAGGGGTCAAAATTTCACACATTGTGATAACCAGTAACCTTGGAAACAGAACATACAAACAAACTTGTAAGTTCTGATTTTTATAACTCATTTTCATCATATTTGTGTTCTTAAGAGTGACCTCTTGAATCAACTAGATATATTCAAGGACAATTAAGAACAACATCTTTGATCTTACTTTCTCAGAGGCTAGTACATTATGAAGTTGCTACCACTCAACACTGTGTTGATTACAACAGCTTTCATCTCCAGACTAACACTGGCACTGGGGCCGGGTGAGAAGTGCCCCATGGAAGATGGTTGTGGTGGTTCTCTGACATTGAACAAGTTTTCGACTAAGTGTGAGGCAAGGTTGCAATGTATGCATCAAAATTTTGCTGGTAGCTGTGGTTATGTGATTCAAGGGCAAGATTTGGTATGTGACAGTGGCAGGTGTCGGTATCGCGAGGCATGGTTCAGGCCAACCTGCCCACATGCTCAACCAGGACATCAACCACGACGATGTACAGAATATTGTTCAGCTAGAAGGCCAGAATAGCTGGTAACACTGCAGTGAACCTCCCTCAAGACCAATCATTCTTCCGAATTGTTGTTCCAACACAAATCAAAACTCACACTACTTCTAAACCAGCAAATCCATTCACTACATCTATAAGCACCTTGTATTCACTACATGTTGATATCTGTTGGAATTATTACAATGTTGCATTTCATTTT
>KZ119934.1:6138-26058 GCA_002157025.1 Melampsora abietis-canadensis | reverse complement strand
TAAATAGTAAACTAGCACCATTAGTCACCTCCACTTTACCATTTGGGTTATCATTCTTAAAAGATAAAATACAATCTATCTCAAATGGAACTCCATCCAATTCACTATCTCATCATCATCATTCATTCAAATCAACCCAAAAAGTCATCAGATTCAAATTGTTTTCATCACTTGAATTCATTCAAACTTATTCTCATTTAGATGCCAAATACATGTTATCTAATAATTTTCAAAATTATGGTAAATCTAATCATTTCATTGAAGCTTTCTTTCCTTTGTTAGGTGAAGGTGTGTTTTCTTCCGATCAAAGTACCCTTTGGTCTTGGCATAGATCTTTGAGTAAACCTCATTTTTCAAAACAAAGAGTGGCGGATGTGAACGCATGTGAAGAACATGTCTTGAGATTGATGGCTTGGATCGAACTTCAAACCCAATCGAATCAATCGATTGACATTCAAGATCGTACGATTCAATTCGATTTCCTCTCATGCCTTCCTTCCTGTTCACCCATCTTTCCATGACTAATTCTGTCTGTTCTGATCTTAATCTTCTCTAGTCTTCTCTCGACTGACTCTCACCATTGGTTCTCAACATCTCTTTGGTCATTGTTTAGATATGCTCAATGATCTCTTACTCGATAGACCAATCCAAGAAGGTGACATCGATCCTGTGGCTTTTTCTCGAGATTTTGCTGATGCTCAAAATCATTGTTTGAAATATATTCTTTTGCCTTGTAAGCACCTTCATTCGATCTCAATCTATCAACACCCTTCAGTACACTACAGATGTTCTCATCCTTCCTTGACATCCGATTCAATTAGCTTTCATAAGGAAATCAATCCAAATCTTCACACCACCTAATCCATCCATCCAAAGAGTCTTAAAAGCCGTAGACAGCTTGATCGAAAACTCGGCCCAAGACCATCCAACGAGATTCTCAGAAGAGAAACAAGAAGCTGATAACTTGTTAGATCATCTACGTCAATCAGCTTGTTCTCCCGAACTTCTACGTCATGAACTTTTAAATTTGTTACTTGCAGCAAGAGATACGACTTCTTCTTTACTGACTAGTTGTATTTATGAATTGGCTGGTAAACATCAACTTTGGAATTCACTTCAAATCGAATGTTCTCATCTTGATCATTGTGAATTGATCTCGCTTGATCAACTTCGGGAATTGAAACTACTTAGGGCTGTCATCAATGAGACTCTCAGGTTTGAATCTTTCTTTCATCACCTTTATCTTGATTGTTCTAAGCTGGGGGTTTTGATGTTTGTTTTGGTTTAGACTTCATCCTCCGGTCTGGGCCAATACACGGCATGCATTTGAGGATGATGTGTTGCCTTCAGGGATTTTTGTTCCAGCTGGGTTAGTTCCATTCCGCTCCGCTGGATCATTTGACCGAAATCGGACTTTGCTGATCAATGTCGAATGAATTCATAGAACCGATTGTCGATATCTTATCAGGGAATTCCAACGAGATCCAGAAGTATGGGGCGAAGTAAGTAGGAAAGAATCAACAATGACACCTCCCAATAAAGCTAATTGATTTTTTGGTTTGTCAAAATAGGATGCAGAGGAATTTGTACCGGATCGTTGGTTAGATGGTAGACAAGTCTTACAAAGTAAAGATCCATTTAGTTTTCAACCTTTTAGTGCAGGTCCTAGAATTTGTCTTGGTCAACAATTCGGTAAGTGTGTGGTTATTTCCTTACATGAACTCTTTCTTACTCAGAACGAAAATCAAACCAATCAAACAAAACAAATGAAATTCTGTCTCTTTTCTCAAAATCTGATCTTTCAAAAAACTCATCTTTGATGATACCTATGCTTTTTCCTTTTTTTTTTCCAGCGTATACGGAAGTATCAATTACATTAATTAGATTAATTAATAAGTTTTCTGGAGTTGAATTGGTTGGTAAATCAGCCAACAGAGAAACTTTTCAAGAAATTCCTTCGGTGACATTGAGTGTAAGAGGTGGATTATGGGTTGAGTTTCATTCATGATTGATCTCAAGAGAGATGTGATTCATTTGTTATTTTTTCATGCCTCAAGCATCTTCGTAGTTTCTTTTTTTTTGTAACTGAATGAGTGTTTGATTAAGACTGAGGGAGGAAATATTTTCAATATATATGGTTTCCTTGGTTGTTTTTTTATGTTTTGTATGATCAAATTTAGGTTGTTGTATTGTAATCATGAAATAATTGATTTTGAAAGTGAACGTTGTATTGGAGCATTTCACTTACAATATCACGACCCATCTGATGAAAAATTATGTAAATTATAATACTTTTCTTGATTGAATGTCGATGGGTTTGTAAGTTATTTTCTTCAGGGATGACTTGATTAAGGGATTTGCAGTTGTTACACCACTTGACTCTCAACTTGTTGTAAATCTCTCATCAGGGTTGTGTTGTGATTGTATTTTGAATGTTTGCAGAATTCGAATCTTTCTTCAATTCGATTCTACGGCCGTCGATCTTGAAAACGTGAAAAATGAAAAACTTTCAAATTAACAAAAGCTTTCAATCCAACTTATATCAATCACTTTCTACAATCAGTCCATCAATCCATCACTTATCAAAACATCAACTCAATCATCAACCTATCCAACTTTCTAAACCGTTCCAAAACTCAAGAACATGTAAAAGTCTGTCTCTAACTCTATCCTGCGACAAAACAAGAATTCTAATCATACTTTGATCATCTATCGATCCTCAGGTTTCTTACAACCATCCAATCATCCAAATTCACACTTCAATACGATCAGCAATACTCGTGATTTCAATTCCGGTACAAAACCTTTGTTCAAATCTCATGAACAAAAGAGAGGTCATTATAAATCACTCACATTAGAAGATATCAAGGAATTTAGGAAAATCTTGAATAGACCAGGTAGTGTCTTAAGTTCTTTAGCAGGTCAGAATCAAATTCCAAATCAAAACCCACATGTGCGATCGGTTTGAAGTTACTTGGTCAGATGCTCAATCTGTTTCTCGATCTTTGTAGACGATCCTCATCAAGTCCCGGATTCGGATCTCGATGTGTTTAATCATGATTGGATGGGAAAGTACAAAGGATCCTCTCACGTCGTCTTGAAACCCAAATCAACCGAAGAAGTCAGTCAACTGATCGGATATTGTGTCAAGGTGTGCATCCATCCATCATTCTTTCTTCACTTTCACTCTGGGCATCCTGCCTTGAACCCTCGACCGCTCAGTGCTGCTTCACCTTCTAGCATCGTTTGGCTGTCTGTCCTCAAGGCGGCAATACGGGTTTAGTGGGTGGATCTGTACCTGTTTTTGATGAGGTGATCTTGTCTTTGACTGGATTATCAAAGATCAGATCGTTTGATGAGACCAGTGGTTCGTCATTCCCGCCAACGTTCCTCATGAAGATCCTAGGCTCACCCATGTCCCCTCTCCCCGCTCAAACACTCTGCTGTACGTTTGTCTCTGTTGTGTCGGGATGATAAGTCATCTAGGTATCTTGACGGCAGATGCTGGTTGTATTCTTCAATCGCTTGATGAGTTTGTTAAAGAGAAAGGGTTTATCATACCGCTTGATCTAGGAGCCAAAGGATCGTAAGTCTGTTCAGGCCTGCACCAGTCTCGAGGTCTCAAAGAGACTGATTGTGCTTTGGATTGGTTTGGTGTTAGGTGTCAGATCGGTGGTAATGTGGCTACAAATGCTGGAGGATTACGGTTACTTCGATATGGATCGCTGCATGGATCTGTTTTAGGGTTGGAAGTCGTTTTGCCCGATGAGAATGGGACTGTACTTAGCAGTGGGATGAAGACTGGGTTAAGGAAAGACAACACGGGTGAGTAAGATTGTAAGACAACGTCCGTATCTCAACTCCGATCATATTTATACTGATTGATGATCCGATCCAGGTTACGATTTAAAACAATTATTCATCGGATCAGAAGGAACATTAGGGATCATCACGGGAGTATGTATCTTGACACCCAAACGATCAAGTAGTATGAATGTAGCTTTATTGTCTGTAACAGATTATGAAACCATCCAAAAAGTTTATAACAAGACCAGAGAATCGTTGGGTGAAATCTTGTCGGCTTTCGAATTCTTTGATCAAGATTGTTTTCAGTTGGTTATCGATCATACTAAACAGAAGAACCCTTTTGAGGGTGAGGGTGAGGGAGAAGGGGGAAAGGATGGGTTTTATGTGCTGATTGAGACCAGTGGGAGTAATAAAGATCATGATGATCAGGTTTGTGAAGGAGTCTTCATTGATGAGATCTTGTTCATTAAGATCCTGACTGATTTTGATTCTGGATTAATTGGTGCGGGGTTTTTTTTTCCGTAGAAATTAAATGAATTACTCGAATCATTGATCGAAACAGAGATTATCACGAATGGAGTGTTAGCGCAAGATCAAACTCAATTTCATTCGATTTGGTCCTTGAGAGAACAAATACCCGAGTCGATTGGTAAATTAGGTAAAACGTATAAGTATGATATTAGTTTACCTATCCCAAAGATGTATGAATTAGTTTTGAAAACTCGTGAAAGGTTTTGTGAGAATGGATTGATCTTGCAAGGAAAAGAAGAAGAGACAGGGGATGTGAAAGCTGTGGTTGGATATGGTCATCTGGGTGATGGTACGTTTAGGTTTCTTGATCCATTGATGGGTTTTTTTTTGAAAGTCTAAGGATCTGACTTGTTTTGGGGGGGAGCTTAGGTAATTTACATTTAAATATTGTGACGAAAGAATGGAATTCGAGAGTGGAAGAATTGATTGAACCATGGATTTATGAATGGATCTCTGAACAAAACGGATCGATCTCGGCTGAACACGGATTAGGTGTGATGAAATCGCCTTATTTGATTTATTCTAAAGATCAAACTCACTTAGATTTAATGAAATCTTTGAAAAAAATGTTTGATCCTTATGGGATTTTAAACCCTAATAAATATTTTGTTTAGGTTGTTTGTTTGGTTCCTTATGAAATCGAATCTTTTATTTTTATTTATCTTTAGGGTAGAGCTTTTCTTTGGATGGGGTTGGTGTAGTGAGATAAGTGGTGGGAAATCATTGATTAGAATGCTATGTACGACCAATGTATCTTGGTTACAAAACATGGAATGCAGCAACTATTGGTCATTTTGAGGATCTATGATCCTTGGAGTCTCAAGGATGTTAATCATTTGGCTCATCCAAAGCTCACTAAACCTCATAGACGAAATTGCATACAAGATCTAGCAGGAGCAGTTCTTGGCTTTTCTCTCTTGCTCACTTGCACTCTTTGCCCTCATGTGACTTTGGGAATCTTTTTTTCACGCGAATCTCAGGTCCGACGTCGAAAGCCTGAGGGATAGGAGATAAATGTTTGAGATCAAGAGCAAGAGTTTGCGCGGTTTGTGTGGGTATACAGAGCGGTAATCGGACAAAGGAGTTCGAATGTTAGCCTAGCCTAGACCCACGTGCCGTTCCTGCGTTCGTCTCGGAGCAGAGGGATCTGCCGCGCGAGTTGGAGTGTTAGCAGGAGTGTCTTTGATTTTTCTAGGGAAACTTCTGCCAGGTCACTCTTTCCTGCGGGTCTCGGGAGCTTGGAATACCACAACAGTTATTGATGCCATCTGTGAACATATGCACGATGCGATCAAGTACTTCATAAGCTTTGAGATCCTGATCTACCTGATTCTCACAACCTTTGACAGCGTCAATTTCGGCTCGATGGAAAGCTAGAGTGATCTTTTAAAGGCCTGTACGTAGATGATTTTTTGGCATATCTTTGTCTCTGCCTGGGGCTGAGCGTTGTTTGAGATCTGTTCTTGTTTCAAATCTAAGGAATTTCATCTCCTAATACCAACTTGAATCGAAACATTGTGCTTTGTGACAGTTTCTCCTCGACAAGATATCTATCTTTTGCCCAATAAGGTTCAGGGTGATGGAATAACCTGATGACGGGTTTCGGATCTGGAGCTTCATTTGACATTCCTTACGGCTCTCTGACCCCTTTTTACGTGATGATGATCAGAATCAAGTTTTGAGGATCTATGGAGATGTGGTTCACGTTGAACTTTATATTGAATCGGATCTGCTGACTTCCATTGAAAAAGGTATTGTGTTCTGTTTCTTTTGATTCTTGCTTGTACATAAATCCGTTTGATATAAATTCGATTTGACTTGAAAAATGACACTCGTTCAATTGAATTTTTCATGTTGTTTGATCTTGAAGTTTGCTATTGTGGCTTCGATCTTGATTTTGATAAGCTTGAAAGAATTCGATCACCATCCCAAGCTCAATCAAAAAGACTTGAATTCATTGACTTTTAATCAATCAAGATTGAAATCCAAGGATCATATAAAGATTCGTAGGAGCTTTAGGAAAACCATCAATTTCTTCTGTCGAAATGAACATGATATCCAAGATGTGTTGGTAGAAACTGATCGAAGGAAATTCCTCATAGGGATCGGATCAACCGGAACTTCAAGTAAAAGAATTGATCCAACTTCATTGAAGAAAGATTTGAAAATCTCGTCAGAGGATGAGTATCCAAAGGATGAAACACCCCCAAACCTCCAATCAAAATCAAAACGTAAAGTATTAATCTATTTGATCAAAACTGTCTTCAAAAGATTTTTCATTGTGGTTTCCTTTTTGTTAAGATTGATACCAAACTGACTAATCAATGAATTCTTTAGTTCTTCGAAATGGAAGTGGTCTAGTAAAAGGTATCGGAGGTTGGCAAATATTTGATCCTAGAAAGGCAAAAAAAGACTACACAAAAGATCAAGGTGAATCCGATGATCTCAACATTGATAAAACAAGATATGATTGTTGATCAGAATTCCATGCGGTAGATTTAGGTAGGACTGAAGTAGGAGAAAGTCATAGAAGAAGGTTTGGAACACAGACTGGAAAAGATGGACTGAATCCTAAGAAGTTGAAAGATAAATTTCGATTCGCTCTCAAAAGTCAAAAATCTGATAAATATGAAGATGTCAAAGATGCATCAAAGATGTATGAAGAACATCTTGGCTTTCCATCTGATGCATCCAGTATTGATGAACAACACCCATCGAGCGTTCCATCCGATGCGAGCCATCAAGCTGAAGAGCCATTCAGCTTTTCGTCTGATGCATCTTCATTCATGTTCAACACTCCTCCACATGTTGGTAGCGGTATGTAAACTAATCACCCCTGCATATGGTTCATGTTCATCTGGCATACTTTGGATTTCATCTTTGCAAAACACTTTTGGATAAAGCCTCTTCCTTATTTATAGCATCGCATGTAGCTAGCCCTTTTGATTGCCAAAATCTTTCCTCGAAATGCCTGCTTCACATACTTTGCGTCTTTTCGATTTCAAAGTTTCAACCTTGTGTACCAAAGTGAAATAAAATGACCAGTATATAGGAGTTTTTCTTGATGGATTGTGTTATGAGTCAACACACTTGGATCAAGCTGAACTTATAGACTACATGCTTTATAGAGCTTGAGACAAATTCACTGCAAACTCACGCGAGTTTTGTGGGCCAAAGTTGTCAAGCATTGTGAAATCAACTTGAGATTTGATGGTTCTAGTGGTGAAAAATCTATCCTTTTCAAAATCATCAGAGCGGTAAGGCTCAACATCATGTCGAGACTCTTCAAAATCTCCAAAGTTTTGTAGATTTCATTGAGTGGTGGAACACTGGCACCATCAATCTCTGACTGAGGAAAGCGTGCTCACAAATGCTCTGTTTTCAAGACAGGCAATCTGAAAAAAATTAGGCCAGGTAGTACAAAGTCAGACACAGTTGCATTGCATAATCCTCACTTTCACTAAAATACATTATCTCTGTCTCAATGCCACCACAGACATATGAGAGGGGGATCTACATGAAGTTTCTGAGGCAAGATTTCTATCCAAGTTGAGATTGGAGCATGAATGTAGAAGCCTAGGCAGTAGCAGATAAGCTGAAAAATATCACAGGGCCCATTTATATTGTAATACACATCAGCTTGGGTATTGGAGGCTAAATAATGAGACTACCAGTTTCACAGGAAGGTACAATTTTGGGATACAAACATGAATACCAACTACAACCTAAAAGTTTGGTTTGAATACACAAAATTCCAACTACAGTCAAAAGGTTGTTTTGGAAGTCATCCCAAGCCCCAAGTGACCTACCTGGTTGGGGACCTCAATAGGTCTGGGGTTTGGGCAGAGCCTTTGGTACCCCTGATGACCACATGCAGGGTGCTGACCCTGCATTGACCCCCTGCTTTTGCAAGACCCCCCTTGGGTTTTGTGTGGTGGCAGCACTTTGGCTGTAGTGCAGGAATTCTTGTGAGTTGGGGTTGAAGCATGTGATTGGAAAAACGACTTCTTGCCAGGTATCTTTTGTGCCAAATATTGGTGTATAAACACCATGTTGGGGACAAAAGTTGTGGCAAGTTAGTGCAGAACAACATCTCTGAGCCGCTGCTGCACCTGAAATGCACAGGGTGTCTATCCACCAGACCCACAACACTACATGCAAACAGCCTCAGGTGACACTGCAGGTGCAGAGCCGCACTGACCCTGCACTGACCCCCATCTTTTGCAAGACCCACCCTTGGGTTTTGTGCAACATTGTTGCAACTCCAGATCTGTGGTGTCAGCAGTCTGTGTAGTGAAAAGTCACAAATCCAACAAAATCATATGCTCAGGGGATGGCTTTTTCACAATCCATGCATCAATAGAAAGATTCAGTGTTTGATTCATGAAGGACACTTTTTGATTCAGGTTCCAAGTATCTGGAAGGTAGCCCAGTTGTGGGTCTGGTGGATATTCTTAACAAAAGAAAAACTTGATTGGGGACCCTTGAGCAAGGTCAGGGAGTCTTTTTACCTGTGGGATTGGTGTCCAGGAAAGCCACTGCCCCACGGATAGTGCTCCAGGCTCAAGCTGAGCTGGAAGTCTGAGGGTCCACAAAAACAACTGCACTGGTGTACAGCAAACAGGAATACTTTACACATGGTCAACTGTTTGGCTTGACGGTGTCAAGAGCTGTCAATCGATACACAAAGTTACCACCAAAAACACAACTGGGTGTACTGGGTTTGTGTCGACCGGGTTAGGTTTGCACACAGCCATTACCTTGATGTGGCTCTTTCTTTGTTGGTAATGTATAATCAATCACTCTCAATTTTTATATTGAAATCACTTCTCTTTGTGGTGCACAAGAAATCAGGGTAACCAAAATCATAGGTAGCATGTAAGGATTAACCATACTACCAAGCCTGGCTTGCAGCATTGCCAACCTTGGATCCAGCAGTGTAGTGGATTTTGGGAGGCAGAAAACCAAGTAGTCTTAGTGGCAGCGGGAGCAATTTTTTGTTTTGGCTGAACAATAGCTTGAAACACAGCTTGTAATTGCAGTGTTTGACAGCGCTGCAAGCCGAAAACAAATGTTTTTTCTTAAGATATCTCAACTGGATGAAAAAGATGAAAAAATACTACAACAATATGTTGTGAAGGGTGTTGTTGAAGATGAAAAACCGATTTGTAAAGAGTGGAAAGAAAATGAGATAGCTGAATGCAAAGTTGCTCATATGTATGTACAATCACATACATGGTGAAAGACAGTTGGTATACCTAATTGTTTCAGTTTTTTCTGAAGTAGTTGTGGTGTCTCAATTCAGACCTCCCTAAAAATCAAAACGATTGCTACAATCAGGTGCAAATCTAAAATCAAATAAGATGAATGGAATTTTGAAATGAAAGGCTTCAACTTACATCAAAGATTGCAGTCCCAATTGTGTCACATTCACCATGCAAGATCCTGCAACATGTTGATGTGTTCTACTATAATTTTCCAAAAGTGTTCTACTGGCTTCAATTCCTTTGATAGGAATTGTAATTGAAATAAAATTTAGCAGAGATTAATGATTGATAACAAAAACTTTTGATCTTTGAGATCAAGTGATTGGTTTTGAAATTGACATGTTGAATTGAATTACAAGTAGATGGTGGCTTTATTGAGATGGTGATGGTTTGATTGAGATCTTGGTGGTTGGTGAGGAGATGGAAGTAGTACTTGGTCAGTAAGCAAGGGTGGAGCCGTATTGGTGGCTGAACTGGATCTGGCAATGGGAAACATGGCTTGAAAAAGTCACATCAAAGCCCAAGCAAAAGGTGCTGCGCGCCAATTCTTAGACACTCAAGTAGCTATGCGGCAGCGCAAAGCGCTGCCAGTTTCTTCCTGCACTGTGAGCCAGGATTGATACTACCTAGGGTTCAAATACAGGATGGTGCAAAATGTAACTTGTGGTAAGTGTGGTAATCAAAGTTATCTCCCCAAACACTGGCACTTTTCCTGCCATCACTGCAGAACCTTCTGGAATCCCACATGGAGATATTCAAAAAGATGGGCCTGGGCCAATGTCTTGAATGAACCAGTGTCTCCCAATATTGCCTTACCCCTAGAGGGATATGATTCTATCTCCACACTTCATTGCTTTGCTTAGACATTATCACTTGTATGTAAAGCAGTTTCAAAAATCTTGTCACAAACTTTTTGTTGAGCTAGGGGGGGCAAGCTTAATGGTTGGGCTTCTTTAATGAAAATTGGTGCTGAAACATAACCAGAGTCAGAAAAAGAAATGGAACTCTCAAACATGGTGTTCTGGATGCTCTTCAAGGAATAATCAAATCTCGGTTGCCAAGCAATACTTTTAAATTCTGTTGATGGAGAAAGGGAAATCCAATAGTGAGTTGGACGGCAATCTAGGGGTCATCTGACAAGCTGAACCCACTCGGAATCTTGGGCTTTGAATACTACTTGCAGGTAGTGTACTTGCACACACCATACGCACTCACTTCTTTTTGCTTTGACACTAATTTCGATTGAAGATCCTCAGCCACCCAGCTTGGGCCTCTAGCTTGACAAAAATTTTGGGACACAATTTTTTTGAAACTACTGTATAATGGATCAAAATCCACCACTTATAATTATGTCTCCCCTTGTTTACCAGTTTTTTTGGACAAATCAATAGAACACACCAACATTGAAGGGTGATTTGAAGAGGATTTATGTCAGACAAGCCCATATGACAAAGTAGAGATTGATGTGTTAGATAGGCCAAGTGACTCACCAGTATTGACAGATGAGCAAATCATGGATAAGATACAACTATCTTCTTGAGAAGATCCAAAAATACATGGCCTGATGTACGCCATGTCAAGACCTGGAGTGAACAAGCTTGATGAAGCCCTGAAAGCCTATGGACCACATGAAAATGTACTATACTCCAACACACTGGTTAACACACTGGTTGAAGTCCCTGATGACCGGACCATCAAATTGGAGATATTACAAAGTAGGCATGACAGTGCCTTAGCCGGTCCCCCCAAGGATAGCAAGAACACTCAGTTTGGTAAAACTTTAATATAGATGGAAGATGGTGAAAGCTTAAGTTAACATATTTGTTGATAGTTATGATTTGTATGCCCAAATCAAACCGTTGAATGCACTGCCTTTTGGGTATCTGGAACCACTTGCAATACCAGCAGGCCAATGGACGGATGTCAGTTACAACCTGAGACCCAATCTACCTTTGTCAAATGGCAAGGACTGCATCCTGACTGTGGTCGACATACTTACCAAGATGAGCCATTGACTACCTCACACAACCGTGATGTTGGATGTTGTCCAGAAAGTCAGGAAGTTTGAACAAGATGGTGGAACAATACCTACGGCATTTTGTCAGCTATAGACAGGACAATCGGGAAGAATACCTACCATCAGCTGAGTTTGCATACAATAATGGGACCAATCTTTCATCAGGATTATCACTGTTTAAGGATACCCTGGGTTATGATTTGTTGTTTGCAAGAATACCATCTAGAGGAAGATGCATACCTGAAGTAGAAGAACGTTTAAAATGTATAGAGGATGTCCAAGACAAGCTTAAAGAGAATTTATTACAAGCGCAAGAGGTAATGAAGCAGAATTACAACAAGGCTATACAGCCTAGACCAGACTGGGATGCCAGTGACAAAGTGTGGTTAGATGGTTGTCATGTTTCCACAACACAAACGTTGGCTACACCACCAATGTTTATAGATGCCTTTGGAAAATACAAGGCATCATCAGATGTAAAACCTTGGTTAGATCTTGTCCCAGGATTTGATCTGAGGTAACCTTCTGTGCAATAAATTACCTCCAATCAAAACCTTGAATATATTCTGTCCAAGAATTTGGGTCAATGATACTGGAAGGTGTACATGGTATATCATGGCATTGGGGCACATTATGGGTTTAGGCAGATCTTGTATACATTCCATTCTCCATGCCAAACTCCAAACAGTCCTCACTCTTTTGAGAGCCTTATCTGGGACTGTTTGGAGTTAGGGGAGCTCAGCTTTATCTCTCTTTATTTTCCCTTTGGGGTTTCTTTCTGATTTGTTTGATTGTGTTGCTGAATCTTTGGAGAGACTTACCTGGGACTGTTTGGAGTTAGACCCTTGAAATATAAATCCAAGTTCCAAGTAGTTGCTCCTTGAGAGAGTCATTCCAGAGAGATTCCAGATCCTTAGGGAAGGTCCTCAGAGACCTTACAGATACCTTGGGTTTTTGAATCCAAGGCATCTTTGTTGGAAGTGCTAGGTTGGACCAGCAATGGCTGGGAGCCTTCAGCATCAAGAAGAAATTATAAATATCTGCTTATAAATTAAGATTAACAACTGTGATGGATAAAGTTCATCCTGTCTTCCGTGTATTCATGCTACAAAAGAACTCACCAGATCTAATTGAAGAGAGGCAACAACCCAAGCTGTACCCAGTAGAAATTGACGATGAAAACAAGTGAGAGATTGAAGCCATTTTAGACAAGGGGATCCTATGCCAAAAGATTCACTACCTTATGAGCTGGAAGGGATTCAACAGTTTGGTGGATTCTTGGGAGCCAGAAGCTGATTTGACACATGTGAAAGAAATGATCAATAGCTTTAATTTAAGGTTTTCAAAGGCGTTGGAAGACCACAGAAGAAAAAGGTGTATGTGAGAGGGGTGAGGTTTTTTTCCCACTGGGTTATTCAATACCAGGCCCAGGGAAGAATGCAGGGCCACAAATAGGTAGCCTGGGCATAGAAGGGGGGTAGTGTTATGATCCAAGTTCACAGATTTCACAGATGTCACAATATGTGACAGAAGACACATGCAAACCTCACTTTTGTGCAGAGCTTTTACTGCATTGCTTTCCCCTCCATGCTACAATGTGTTATGGCTTGCTTTGGGGACTGGCTGGGGGACAGAGGGAAAGGATGGCAACTACATGATATGATTGTTGTAGCATGGAGAGGAAAGCAATAGAGTAAAAGCTGTGCAAAAGAATGAGGTTCACATGTGTCCTCTGTCACATGCTGTGACATCTGTGAGATCCGTAAAGTAGCATCATAACCAACAGCCGCAGGGGTTTTACTGGTGATATGTAGTAGCTGGTGTGAAACCTCCGGATCCGTTTAACAAAGCCTTGCCGGATCCGGGTTTCTTGGTGTGGTGAACCGCGACGCGTTTGTTTTATTTACTCACTTCTATATATATCATATTGATATCTTCTCGATATCCATTTCCATAACATGTTTCCTCATTCGTTCGCCGCTTCTCGCTTCTATCTTATGCGCGATCATCTTATAGTCTAGATCTATGTTTTACTGCGAAAGTATCGCCTATAAAAGGCGGACCTTCTTCGTTGCAATCCATCTCTCAGCTTGCTCTCTACTCAAACTCGTGCCAGTACCTTTTCGTATAAACACTTTGCCTTATAATCCCTCGAATCCCTTATTCTCGTATCATAAGACTCTACCCGACTTCGGTACTTCTCAAAACTTAGTAGATTCACACTGGGATATTCATCATGTAAATAGTGCTTGATAGCCTGACAGCTCTATAAACACTTGATACAATGCAATCACAAAATGCAAAGTAGAAACCGGGCTCGTGCCCGGCCTTGTGCCCAGATTTTTTTTCTTTATACCAAGGCGGATATCTACAAGTTCCTGATCAGTGTTATGCATTTTCTTTTACATTTGAATCTTTCAACTCAATCTACCGTGTGATGAAAAGACTGGTGTTGGGTTTTTTTGTTTCTGACAGGAGAATTTTCATCAGCAATCTTTCTTGATCTTTTGATCATTCTTATCCAATCTTTTACATAACAATGAATGATCATGTTGATTGAGATGTCTGGTCGTATTCCTGAAGGGATTGAAAGATGGCTGTCGGTTTGTTTCTCGTTGCTCATAAGGAGAGAAATCTACTTTGTTTTCAACATGAGAGGGTTTTTCCATACAAAACCAGCCAAATGAGCTATCATATCATGATGATGGGACTGCGCGTGATCTGATTGTTTTGAAGCCTAGCCCGCGCCCAGACCACTTTGAGATTGGCGAATCACAACACAAACTGAGTAAAAAAGCTGCCTACTCCGCTGGGGCTCGTACCAAGCTAGTACAAAGGATTCCTTCTCCGAGATCAGCTATCTGACAATTGCATATATGTATCAAATAGATATGAGTCAATCCTATTATGATCCATCTGAGCCGTGATGCCTCTGCATATGAGCAGTGGTTCCACATGGAGAAAATGCGATCGAAGCTGCTCCGAGCTGCTCGACATCTTCACAGGAAAACTTACCTTCAATAGAAGCTAAATAAGGAAGATATATGGCACAAACTCTATCGCTATGCAATGTCATACTCGCATACTCGCAGTCGATATACTTCATTCAAAGAGGACTCGAATTTTCTACTTTCAAGATCTTGTTGAAAATGTCACAGACGATTTGTACTGGCAGATGCGAGTACGAGAGCAAGGATCATTCAGAAATGGCCAGACGGGCATAAAAGCTGGACTCTTGTGTTTGCGCAGTTTGTCTCCTCCGTGTCGTCCCCTCTTCCTCCAAGTGAACAAAGGAATTTATCAGACATCACTTGCAAGTCTGACCTTCCTTAATCAAAGCTTGAATTGATAAGAATCTAATCCCTTCTTAATTTTTTATCAAATATTCATGTTGGTTCAGTAGGACATCAGAATTTCATTCATCAAGACTTGCCAGCTAAGCCATTTATATCACCAAGATGTCAATGAACCGCGTGTTTTCTTCTGTGTTTCTGGTAGTCATGATTTTGAGTAGGTTTTCTTGACAGTACAGCACGGCCCATGTTCAAATTCTATGTTACTGATACGTCCAACTCGTCTCAAACACAGCTTTGACGGTCGACTCTGTAACCAAGGCATTTCCTTTGGATCACAATGACACGTGAGTGATGTGATTATGTTATAGTATGTTCCAAGGGATTCTTCCTCTCATTATCATGTGTGTTGTAAATACACAGGCCCGGATCAGTTAAACGTGATGTTCTATCGATTTTGGATGAGGTGATTAATATTCCTGCACAAATCACGCGCCCGATGGTAAGCTTCCGACTGCACTTTTCACGATCCTTCAAGCTTACTATTCATCTATTTGCCTATTCAAGGATTACGTACCATCAAGTTCACCTACTAAGTTAATGCCAGTCCACAATTCGACTGAGGCCCCACCTAAGCCAACCCATGAACACGCAGCTCAGCCGCCGAAGAATTCAACTACTCCTAAGACACCAGAACTACCAAACGTCAAGCCGGGTACAAAGCCAGCAAGTTACACAACCCCTCCTAAGATGCCAACCATCTCAGCTCATGAGTCGGGTCATCATCAACCGTGCAACTCAACAAAAACACCTGTCACTCCAGTGGTAGAATCAGGGAAGCATTCAAATCCTCCCAAGGTTCCCAATAATTCAACTCAGGAGCCTCAAAAGCCAACAGCATGTCGCAAGAATCCCAAGGCTCGGTTACCCCAACCCATCAAAGCCAAACCTACGGTACCCAAGTATCCTGGCCCTTTGATGGAAAAGTGGGAAACATACAATTTTTATAAGTGATGAAGATGAAATTTTGTAGATGATTATAGACTTATAAGATATCTGTCCATTTGTGTTCCAATATTTTGGTATCTCGAGATCATTGTTTCACTTTTTTCCATCAGTGCGGATAAGAAAAGCCCTTTTCTAATCTTGTAATTTCATGTTATAATCTGCTTACATATAGGTCAATCAGTTGCTGGCTGACTGGGTGATCTTTTTGTGACTCTTCCTCACTGAGTCTTATACTTGATCATGAAATCTATACATCTTCAGCCTCATTGAAAATATCTTAAGAAAATATAGGGGTGTTGCTTTATTTACAGTGAGATCACGTCACAGGAAGCTTTCTCTTTGACACCCAATATACTATAAGAACAAGCGCTATAATCATAATTGCTCTGCACCCTTTTCACCAGTACCAACTTTCTCACCTGGGAACTCTTTCAAGACCACTTGAGCCTCCTTACTAATACCTTCCCCTTTCACTTCGTGTTCTACGCAAATCTTCGAATCCTTGGAGGCCACATCCACGCATTTCTGGTTTGTTTTGTTCTTCTTGTTCTTTGATTTTACTTCAGGACCTTTGGAAGAGGTCTTGGAGTTCTCGTTCTTTTGATCCTTTTTGTTCTTAGTATTAGATTTCCCTTCATCTTTTCCTTCTTCAGTACCTGCTTCTGTTTCTATCTCTTCTTTTTCGGGCTCTTTGAAAAGATATTCAAATGCGGGTAAATACCTTTCCAGTTTCCATACTTCATCAATCCTACATGTCATCAGATCAAAGGAAATTCCAATGTTCATTTTCCTGTCGATGTTGATTTGCTCAGGTAAACGTGGAATCTTGGGGAATCGAGTTGAAAAATGATTCAAGATGCAATTTTTCGCTTTCATTCTGCATATATATGTGCGGTGTGGCCAAAGATTGCAAATCAGGCAAAGGAAGTCAAACACTTGATCAGATATTCTGTTCGGTCAAATTTCACAGCTTAGGAGAGCGAAAGTGGTAAGATTTTGACTGACTCTAATCCAACTTCAATTGCTTGATCAATTGTACAATGTCCTTTGAAATCGGCAAGGTCTTTCTGATCAACTCCAAGTGAAGCTTCATGGATCAACAAATCTGCATCGATGCCAGCCTCGATAAGTTCAGGGCAACGTTTGGTATCACCCGAAAACCTACATATTCAAAAGTGAGCATACATTAAGCTGACTGGAAGTATGTGCTTCTGTGCCATCAGGATTTCGTACATAAACCAATCTCACACAATCTTCCAACCTTGGATGCTATTACTAAGACATAACCCGAAACATTTACCCCAATGTATGACCCGAACTGTCTCGAGTTCCATGCCTCTAGGTACCAGTCCTTCATACTTGGCTTTTTGGTCCTGATTTGATGCACGAGCCCCGACTAGTTTCTCAACGTCGATCCAATGAACTGATCCCTGTTCAATGCCCATCGGTTCAATCAATGACTTTTCTCTGAGATATAAATTTACCCCATATTGAGAGACGAGAACCAATGGAGATACCCCCGAAAGCTGTTGATCCCATAGACAAAAACCACCGCACTCAGCTATCTGTCCTGGTGGTCGCGCCATTTCTGAAATTAAAACCTACCTCGTGCCTTGCAATCAACAACGTAGCCAAGCCTGAGTGATGATCCGCGTGCAGGTGAGAGATGAAGATCAATCTCAAGTCTCTGAGCACCTCTTCCCATCGGCTTCCAAAGTTTCTCTTGATCTGTCCAAGTGTCCCCTCGCCCGAGTCAAGCAGGGCGTAGTGAAAGCCAGAATGTGAGCCGTCCGCCTCAGACGGAATGTGTAGTAACGTTCCGCTAACTGTTTCATGGATGAAGGATGGGGACCGACGATCGTATCAGCACGAAATTCTGGTCACTAGGAGGGGCGTGATAGCTCTAAGATATCCTCAAGGGAATATATTACGGACCATTGCGATACTTTGAGGGATTCGCACTACCGGTCCCTAATGTGGTGACCATAATCCGACCGGCAATTGTATCTGGCTTAGGATCTGAATTTTCCATTTCTGCTTGTCGGATACGGGCCAGTATATCCGGGAACGCCTCTTCGAGCCCAAGTGATTTGATCAACTCGGATGTCGATTTAGGATTATCAATAAGGTCATAATTTAACCTGACTAGCTCAGGTCCCGGTGAAAACTCGCCATTGATTGGGATGACTTGGAATCGGTCAAGGTAGGAGAAGTGAGGGATGTTAACAGGAGTTTTTGGATTCGAATCTCGATAGGGAATCGGGAATAGCGTAGATGAGACGAGGCTAAGCTTCAGCTGTAGTAGAACGGAGGGCTCGAATGAAAACAGATCTGGCGAGTGAGAAGGAGAAGAGAGGTAGTGCTGTCCATTTGACATATTAGACAACGATAAGCAAATTGTCAGAACAGAGTGCTACAACACACATAAAAAGAAAGGGATGATGCTGTGTATACTGAAAGCGCTGACCTTGGTCTGACTGGAGAATTCCGAGAGCCATGCAACATACCGCTCGTCCAATAGAACATCCGCTCCCACAAAATGGAAAATGGTTGTGATCTCAGCCCCGTGAGCAAGTTCTTGCATCTCCCGCAAACGAGGTAAAGTGGTGGAATTCAACTGGTGTGTGTTGGCCACATTTGATATATAAAAGGCCTACATACGACATAATGTGAGTGATCGCCTTGGTCTTAGACATATACCACGCAAACATCGTACTAACCGAGCCATCTGATCCACCTTCTAGACACATCTTGCCCTGGATAACCCTTCCATCTGCAAGCACAAGATCTTCTCCTTTTGCTAGTTTGGAAAAATCTGGGCCAGGCACGACTCCGAACTCTTTGGCTTTCTGAGGCAAAAACTTTCCGCGGTGCTTAGGTCCCACGACAAAGTATGATGAAGGTTCTGGGGAGATCGGGCTAGTAGGAGCTTCCAGTCTATCATAGGAATACGCAGGAGTAGGACCTGATTTCGTATCCAGTTTAGGCTTCCGTGAACCTGTTATCGGTGGCCTAAACATGTCTTGAAGAACCAAATCTAGCCATGCAGAAGGGTCCCGCGGACTACTAGCAGTGCCTTCGACTGGCGCATCCGGAGTTTCAGAGCATACGGACTCAGGATCGACGACAACTGGACCCGTGACTTTTTGACGTTTTTTGGTCGGGGAAGAACTGTTTGGAGATTCTAGAGCTCGTTTGGAAACGAAGGCTTCAGATCCCAATGCATAGACAGTGATGAGATTGTCCTTGAAGACTTGTTCGAACCTATTCCGATTTGTGAATTCGATCGCTTCGACAGCCATGCCCTCACGTCTAGTATATAGTCTACCACAAGCCATCATATATCGCGTACCAAGAGGGCCGATGATTCGAACAAGCTTTTCACGTTGAAGATCGGCCAAACCCAATAAGAATCCATGAAGTCCAGCCGAATGTTCGACGCGTGGAGTAGCAAGAAAGATAGCGGATAGATATTTGCATGGTATTCGTGCTTGTGCAAATGATCGTGAAGTGTTTTCGGGACAATTGAAAAGATATCGAGCTTGAGGAAAAGTGAGTAGAAGTGAAGCCGATGTAGTATCAGTTGAACAAACGGTGATAGGTCGAATGGTGATTTCAGTTTTAATTCCGAATGTTCTTATAGGGTTCCCAATTCCAGATGCCATCGAATCGATCGTGTAAAATTCGAAACTTCCAAAGGTTGATCAAGAATCCGCACAAATGGAACAGCGGAAGCATACAACCGTTTCAAAGAAAAATTTCAACCACTCCGATTGAAGTTTTTATGCTTGTAACTTCGGATCTCATCCATCACATCCACTTTCTTTCAACTCGTCGCTTCAACCTCGCTCCATCGTCTGTCTTTCAACAACCTTGCTTCGTCTGCATATACTTGGAAACATAACCGCTACGTGGGAAATCACACACTGCATCACTCATCTTTTCTCTTCCTCTCCATTCCGTTGAGATCCGGTTAAATCTACGCTTCACTTGCTTG
>KZ119928.1:11194-21555 GCA_002157025.1 Melampsora abietis-canadensis | reverse complement strand
CAAAATTTTGTTAAGCTTTTGGTGATCTATGGAACATCATGACATTTGGCATCTTCTGTGTCTGAGTTACATAACTGTGTACCTTGAGTAGGTACATAATTAGCTGCTTATGCTCTCTTCAAGTTCAAGCCAATCACCCATAATTGTTATACATCTGCAGTCAATAATATATGTCTGTACCAACAATGACATCCTACACAGCTCTGTAAAGAATCATATCTAGCCCAATGTGAGCATTGTGAGGAAATGAGAAAACACATTGCACAATAATAGTATCACACAATTCTCCATGTTTCTGTCCCTGTTTGAGATGAAAATGACAAAATCTCCCAGTGTCATATTTCTCAGATTTAGTGTGGGGAGCCATTTGAGACCACTACTAGCCTAAGGGCTATCCAAGGCTACAGCATTGCTGCGCTGTGATCATATGAACATATTCCTGGAGGACACATGGTGTAAAGGGGCCCTCTGGGATTCCTGAACTTCCTCACAGGTTATAAACTAGCTCAATTGATCCCGCAGCAATCAATAGGTCCAAACTCCAATTGAAGGAAGCTGTGGTGACTGGGTCTGAAACTTTCTTCAATTACAAGGCTTGTTTGGAACTCATTGGAATCATGTTTACTAGATACTCTTGAGCTACCTACATCACAGGAGCAAAAAGAGCTGCTCACATAAAGGTGAGCATAACTAGCTTGAATGTTTCATCAAGGTTTCTTCCACATTGCTTCCAAATTCTTTCCCTTGTATTTCCTATTTCTTCCTGCTTGTCAGCTGATTACATGATTGACAGGAACTGAGAAAATGAACTTGTAAGGTTCTCAAGAAAGGGAACCTTTACTAGACTCTTGCAGACTCTCACAGTGGATCTAACCACTGAAAACTAATCTAGAACTTGTGTTGCATTACAAGCTTGCTAGCTAGCTCCAGTAGGGGTTTGTCAAGAGAAGACAAACAATCATTAAACTAATATAAAGTGAAATATGATAGAGAAATAATGACTCTTACCTAGCTCCAGTTGGGTTTGTGAAGAGAAGAGAACCCAACGTGGAGCCAGGGCTAATTGAGAGTAAGCCAACTTAACCTTTCTAAATCCATTCCATACACATCCTTACAGAACTAGGCCTTCCTCAGGCTTCATTTCTTAGCAAAAAAAAGCCTGAGGGAGGGCCAGCTCATCTGCTCACTTTATCTCAGTCCCTCAGCTGATCCTCAGCAGCATCCCTTGGAGACTGCTGATTTGGGGAACAGTTGCAGTTGGCAAGGATTGTGTTCAGCTAGCCTCTGGTTTGGAGTTTTACACAGTGTCAAGCAACACTTGAAGTGTTGGGGTCTGAAGAGGGCTTAGACCAGTGTGGTCAAAATCAACCTGAGTTTTTTTCATTTTGACATAGTTCTGAGCTGTTCTGAGTATGCAGTGACACAGAGCTGATCCTGAGTTCTCATCTGGGCTCAAAAAATACTCATCCAAGATGGCAGTGAGCATTTTAAAGCAAGTTTAAGCAAGTTTTGAGCAAAACAGGCTGATCACCTGAATCCCACCAAAGGTGTTGAATTGAAACAACCTGAAAGAAATTGAACCTTTCTTTTGGAGAATTTATGAAGGAGTGGTATGCTCACCTCTATGCAAGCGGCTATTTTGCCCCCTGTACATACAGGTGGATACAGTATGTGCTTAAAATGGAATCTGAATGGGTCATTTGAGGTTGTTTAAGGCTACGACCAATGCATATGTCACCTCACTGTAGTGTTGTACATGCATACCTCTATTTCCCTCAAGCAGTGGAGAAAAAATTGAGATGAAATCATTATCTTCCCTGTTGCCCTGGAGTGTTGTGTACTGACACAATGCGCTTTCAAACACAGCTTGCCTGTCACATAATGCATGGATGTAAGTTTGGCTATGAGTTTTGGATAGATAGTGCTCATTAATCATTTCAAAGATATTTAACAGGATAAGATTAACAAAAGATCATTGATTTCAAGGTGCAGGCCTACCAAAGAGTCAGGGACTTTATTTGGTTGGCTTCAAGGGTATCCAGCAAGCACAATACAAATCATGATGGGTGGCCAACAAGACCTGCAATTGAAATAAGTTGTGGACCCATTCACTGCAACTTCCTTCCATCAGGCTTTGATCCTATTGTCATTGATTTCCATGGTGTGATGCCATGTCTTGTTTCATGGGAGTATGAGATGATTGGCACTTACTCAAACTGTACACAGCATGAGAATAGGGACTCAAAAAAGAAAGTAACACACTACAAAATAATTCTCTCAAATTTCTTCATCCTATCTCTCTCTCCACATCTCACTACTGCTTGGAGACTTACCTCACAAGTATTCTAAGCTTGACACACTTTGGATGCAAGTGTCTTGAGTCCACATTTGTACAGGTCATGGAGAACTGAGTGTCTCCACATACTTTGAGGTGTGGCACATGTTATGGTCTAGGGTTGCGGCAGGGACTGATGAGATGAGTGAAAAGGTACTACTGATGGTATGATGAGATTGCAGTGTGGGAACAAATGTGATACAATGGTGGAGGTAAAAAGGTACCCTTCTCTCACTATAGGCATAATCTCTATATAAGGACCATCACAGCACACATGTGTTTACAGATGTAGGAGGTTGAATCAGTGCAAGAACGTATGGCTTGCTGCTAAATATCTTCCCACATTTTTGGGTGAAGCCTTGAAATTTGGTGTCAGACCAAAACAATTTAGCTATAGGTGACTCTCACCCCCGCACAAATCAGGCAGCCCAATTGTCAAACTTAGCAATACATACCCCCAGTGTGGAGACCACCACTGTGGATTCTCTTATGCTGTCTTGAAGTTGTATATGATGCTTTGAATACTTTCTGCAGAGAGTCGAGTACCTATAACACCATACACAACTTATGTTATCACGGTCCAGCTAGAGTCAATCTCAACTGGCTCTAGGATCAAACAGGATGATCAACATTTCAAAAGGTTTGAGTTTCAAATAAGCACTATTTACGGCAGATTTCTAGGATTTACTGGGTGTGAAATTTAAAATCATCTAAAAGATAATTGGGTATTACAATACTTTACAACAAGACATATATGCAGCTTCCTGTGAACTGTTGAAAACACAAGACCTTTACAAATTACTTCTTGGTGTAATTCAATGCTGACAAGATGATGATTCAAGTGAATCATCTTGGAATCGATGTTGATGGAAAAGGCCCTGAACTCTCTACGGTCGTTCAAATCGTAGTTCATTTGTTCTATGAGATGGTAAGAGTCGAATCTCGGCAGTTAGCTCTCGTAGNCTTGATAGATGTTCAGCATTGACACGGTATCTATATCCATCACTGATTCTGTAACATCAAATCCAACGTAAACCATCAAATATGTTTGATGAAAAGTGAGGATCGACAAAAAGCTTACCCTTTGGGTGGAATAGGCAATGGCCATTCCCACCACCTACTATGGTGCCCAAAAATCTCTTTGAAGTTGGCAAGTCTTGTGCCTAGATCATATACATTCAACTTTGTTGCTCCTAACTCTAATTTCTTACGTTCGGACCGTGATAAGCGATCGTCCGATTTATAAACAGGCAAACTATATGATGGAAGTGTGTCTTGCGAAGTTGGAAGGGAGTGTTTGTTTGGAAAAGATGAATTGTCATTAGACGCCAGAGGGCGAGAGCTTGATCGAAGGAGGGCATATGAGTTTTCCGAGTCAGATGATATTGTGGGTCGGACACGTAATGAGCGCTCCATGTTTTCAATAGTGGTACTTTGTGATTTTCGAATTGGAATTCTCATTAGCTGCTATATCAAACTCGAGTCTTAGTTGATTGAAGAGAAGGGCTTGCACACTCACCGATTGACGGATACCAAATAAATGTGATATGAGCCAAAACCTGTTAAGACTAAACCGAACAATACACCAACAAGAAACAAGAATGCCCAATTCAATGGTGCTAATCTGAATTGATCTTCTGATAAATGTGAATTGACTGTGACGAATTCTGAAAGTCCTTGAAGAGCCGCGAATCCACAGATGATTGCGGTGATTGATGTCCACACCAGGAATATTACAAAATACTTGTGGTTATGAAGTCCAACACATCGACCCCCCAGCCATGGGCAATGATGGTCCATCTGAAAGTACATGGAAGACATGTTGAGGTGAGTATATCATCGCTCTATTGTAAGATTAGAACAACAGGCTTCTTACCCTCAACACGCATCGTTTACACGAACTGCAATGGTGTGCTCTATCAGCTTTGACCAAATCACATTTGCGACAAAAGCGCTTCGAGCCATCGGATTTACACATGAGTGTATCGACGCCTGGTAAATCTTTTTGGGGGGCTGGTGTAGATGAGGAAATCACCGTGTCCAAGGCCGTGACTAGATCAAATCGACTTGAGGATCGTTGCTCGGCCAAGGAAACCTGTTCTTGAAAGGTTAATGTTGAAGGGGGCAAATCTCGTGGCCGAGAAGGATATCCTGGAAGTAAGGCAGTCGATGAAGGACGAGGTGAGTTGAGAGGTCGATGCGCACGTGGGCGCGAGTTATGACTAGTATTGGATTTTGAGCTCGAAGGCTGCGGTGATACCAACAAGGGAGCAGCACCTTCTGCTTCAGGATCGGCATCGTCCTGATAATCATCTTCGTCATCACTTTCTTGATCAACTTCCTTATAATCCTTATGACTTCGAGGGTTTGCATAAGGATGCGGAAATCTTCGAGGTGCTCGAGACGGCATAACTGTCATTGGTAAGGGTTCTTGCCCGTCATCGTCTGGGAAAACCACTTGAGGTATGTCGTAATTTGGGTTTTGGGCGCTCTCCACCAAGCCATCGATCTCGAATGTCCTTTCGGCCGTGGTTTGAACCCACCCAGGTCCAGCCTTAATACAAGCTATCAGGCTCCCGACGGCCATAATCCAACTGAGCTCGAACGGGATCAAGATGAGCACGCTCATTTTATAATGTTGTCGATTGACGATCAAGTAACTCAGAACCAAAGAAAAAGCTAATGTGTATTGGGCCCAGCCAAAAATCAGAACTGTGAGAGAAACACGAAACACTTCAGTGAATGCCAGCGCAAATTTTTATCTAGAGTCTCAAGTCAATAACACTGACTTACAAACCAGTACTAATGGCAATTCTTTGAGGAATCGAAAAAAGGGCTGCCGAGAGGTGTTGAAGTCGGTACGAAATACTATAGGATGAGCACCCAATCTCATTGATGACATGTCAAGTAGTGGCATGATGAAAATTAGATAAGTTCTAGAGTTAGATGGATCCTGATTAAAGTATCATTCGAGGTAGACTGTTGATAAGAGACGGTGAATGGATTGATGATGAAGTTCTTGAGTTGAATTTGAATTTAAATTTGAAGAAAAGTGTTACATACACTTTGAAACTGAAACTGACTAATCATTCATGTACAATCAGATTCACAGTGCATTCACTCATACTGACCATGAGATGATTCAAACCTGTGATAGGCGACTGACATCTTCCTATGCATCACTACATCGCATTCACATTGCACCTTAACAGCCGAGTGAAAGGCGGAACAACGAGTTGTCGAAGTGTTTCAACCTTGAGATGATAAAGAAATTTTATGGTCATCATTCATACTGGCATGGTTCCATCATGGATGAGAGTATCTGGAAGCTCAGCTTAACATTAAATGAAAAAAATAACTCATATTTTCCAATTGCCACTTTGATCTGATTCTCTGCAACATAGCAAGCCTAAAAAAGTTCAGATCATCTTTAGATTGGTTTGTAAGCTCAACCAAAGAAGAACAAAAATTGGCGCTGGAATTGCATCTTAACATTTTGTATCAAATCAAACCAAGAAGCTATCTTTTACAGTAAAGTGAAGCATAACAGTCGAGGATATGATCTAGTGAGCACTCTAACATAATATGTGGTAGGGTATCAATCCTTTTGAGGTCATAACCTGGTTTTTGTGGTCCTGCTGATCTCATTGTTATTGGTTGTACATCTTTCCTGGTCACCTGTGTTCCAGGAAGAGATAAAAAGAGCTAACAGTGACTGTTGAGTTGTCTTCATCATGTCCACAGATACCCGGACTTCAATAGACCAAGGGGTATACCTGTCCATAAACTATTAAGAAATCATTCCTTAAAGTAGGCAAGGATGAAGGCACATTCAGTTTCAAAAGTCGCACTTTCAGCCATATGGCTCTTGTCTCATTTGGGACCAAATGAGCATCCGCACAAGTTGAGAACAAGACAATAATCAAAATGTAATACATGGAATAACGTTGAGTTTAATGTGTCATTCACTTTTACTTTTACAATGAGGATTACCTAGTGCTACAACATGTCACAGTTCAACACTTCAGGGCGCATCGGCACCAGGCAATTTGCCATTTGCGATATCGCCTTGAATTTGAACGACACAAAGCAACTGTAAGTTTGGAGGAAATGTGAAATCGAAGAATATTTCTGAATTAAGCTCACTAAAGTATAATGAGAAGGCGCTATGCCAAGCAGCCTTCCCTCCGGTCTCGATGACGTCACCGTGGCTAGCATCCCACAAAAGTATCAGTTCCAGCGCAAGATAACGTCCTTGATGTAAACCGATTTATGATGAACCAATTGGGACTCACCAGGGGATTATACGATCAAAGTCCCATTGGTAAACTTTGCTAGCCGAGCGANGAGCCATAGAGCTATCAATAGTGGGGTCAGACATAGACCAAATATGATGTTATCAGAGAGAGATGAATCCTAACACTTTGTCCTTGGCAGCTATGTTATAGAGAAATCGTTGATGGAAAACTGAGTCAGGTTTGAGAGTCACAAATCGATCAAAAAAGGTGGTTGGTGACTCGGTCGACTTGGAATACTACAACGGATTGATACATACATGTTCATCCCATGTAAGCAGATCTGTAACAATATGAACAATATAGATGAAGAACGAACTTGTTCTTTCGCCGGAAGATTGAACAGCAGGTCGGCTTCGATCAACGTCTTGCTGGGAACGTGCAAGAAGGCTATGTCCTGCGTTTGTGAAAGAGTCAAAAGCCCATCAATATAAGCTATACAGGCGTACTGCACTACATTTGCTAGGGACACTGCAATGGAGATAAATTAGTGAACGAATATCTACCTTGTTGACGAACCCATCGAAATATTCCGCTTTG
Source organism: Melampsora abietis-canadensis (assembly GCA_002157025.1). Lineage (NCBI taxonomy): Eukaryota > Fungi > Basidiomycota > Pucciniomycetes > Pucciniales > Melampsoraceae > Melampsora > Melampsora abietis-canadensis. The sequence goes on along the minus strand of KZ119928.1, from coordinate 14,385 downwards.
ATTTCTGACTTGACTGCTCCCTCAGCCTGGTCCATTGGACTGGGGCCCTTCGCAGTCCACTCAGCAACTTCCAGGTTTGTTTTTTGTCCTGAACCTTCAGGTCCATATATCTTCGCACTCGGATAAGCTTTAGCATACTCAGGAGTGAAACCAGTGTGTTCTATATCAGCGATGGCAATGTGTCTGTCCGGTGAAAATGCGTCGGGTATTTGATTAATGATCGGGGCTCGTGAAGCTCATTGAGGAGATGATGAAGTATCACGAACTTGACTTCTCCCAGTGAATCAATCTTCGTCTTGGTTTCTTCGCCCAGTGGGGTGGACGCCAATACCCACACAGTATTGTCGGACAGTTTAATGGCAGTTGTTCGACCTCCGATGGGTTGTAGTCCGAGCCTTTTCTAAAAAGAAAGTCATATGGGATGAGGCGATGATAGTGATCGCGGCTGAACCCGGTTCGCGCTTACAAATGGCTTCGAGAACGTCATCATACCCGGTACAACTTCCCGTATCTAGATCGTACATGGCCGTCAAATCTCGCAAATCAGACAATCACGATCGAATGAATACTCAGAAGGGCATTCTACTCACTACGACATCAGCCATGATATGCGACAACTTCTTGAGGTGAATGATGAAAATGTGATAGGAGAGTTTCGGAGCCAAATGATTTGAGGAAGCAGAATGATGTATGTAGAGCCCCAAGGAGTCTTTGGATATATCAATAATCATACAGCCATGAGTCGATCATGTGGTCCAACCGGCCGGTAATGGTTTGGTCTCCGGTGATTCTTGTTCATAAATCATGATGCATGTTGCATGTGATTTCGCACTTTTGTAACAGCCCGCTGACAGTGACACAAATGTTAAAGGTGAAAGATAAGATCCAGTTCCAAGATAAAAACTTCAACCAAAATTACAAAATGCAAATATCCACTTGGCTGATGCACTTGTACTTACCAGTTCCGCATCGAAAACTGGATTCCAAGCAACCAGTCACTCCGGAACCATGAAAAAGGCAACAGGCCCCCTGACAACTCTCTTAACCTGCCCAACAAACACTTTGACTCACTGCACAAGGGCGCTGTTTTCTCACCCATGTGTTACTCAGCTCCTTGCCCAGCTCTGGCGCCAATTGAATCCACACTGACAGGTTTGGACTGTGATGAGTGGAAAAACAGAAAGCTAAAGATGAAAACAAACATCAAAGATGTCAGATGAAAGCGACAGGTACGAATTGCAAAAGTAGAGAAGCCAGATAACTTGAAGGTCCCTTTCATTTATTTGACTGGGAGATGCAGCCATCATCTCGTCGGGAGTCTCATCAATGAAAATCCTGTCGCCACTCTTTCACTATCAGCGTCTACACACCATCAGGATTTGCTCTTTTGGCAATATGGGCGGTGAGCTAATGCGTATGTTTTCCTATGGCCAGACCCCAAGCTCTAAAGGCAAATCTTGGTCTAGTCTTGACAAGCCATGCCGTACATTCCGCTTGTACTCTGGACCCATGAGCATCAACTTTGATCCGATGATCTTAATCTACACACAGGTTGCCTGGGGTGCTATCAAAGTACTTTTACAATTCAATGTTATCCGTATGCTGGCGCAGATTGTACAATGCGATCACGACCACTGAGCAAGCATAGTTTAGGACAGAATGGCATCGAGTCTAACGGTTAATATTGCAACATAGCTAGTTTGTACCCACGTCTTTTCCTCATCCAATTTCGATGGCTGTCCGCACCTGTATCCTACGCAAGCACATCAGTGCGAGGCGTTTTGCGTCGTTTTCATACCTGTCCGGCGCGTCTCCTTTTTGTATTCCAACCTGGCCTAGCACCAATGAAGACCAACGTCCATCTAATCCTTCTCCTCTGGAGTCAGTTGCTTGTAGCAAGTCTCGAAAGAGCGTGAAATTGGTGTCACAAGAATCAGGACATGCCGAATATCTCTGACCGCTCCAAGGGGAGGATGTTTCGAGCGAAAGGAGATCCAGGAACAGAGGTTGCAGGTACAAGAGGTGAGCATCGGGACCGCGAATCAACAGAGATCTGAGCATGGTCTCAGGGGGAGTTGAAGGGTCAAGGTCTAAATAAAGTTTGTCGCATCAGACTGTGTACGACTTTGACCAAGCTAGATTCATGAACACTTACCTGGGACAACTGAAGAGGAACCCGGTGACATAGATGCAGCTAAGCAGCCTTCGTAGGGAGATATACGAAGTAACTGTTGCAAAATGTACACAATCTCTTCGTCGCGAATCCTGGCGGAGAATTGATTAGTTAACTAATATACGCAACATTTAAGTCATCTTTACCTTGAAAATGGCACGCGGCCTCGGAGGCCGGCATCCGCGACGTATGTCTTGATGGCAGCAGAACATCGATCCAATAAAGCGGGTAAACACAGCGCAGCTACTCGTCTCCGTTCGAGTTCTGGGATTGCGACATGTAAGCTACGCTAGGGAAATCTAGGACGTCGGGGATGGCTTCAAAAACAACGTACCTTTGTCGCACTTCTCGGGCCGGCTGCAATATGCACATAGCAAGTCAAAGCACCAATAAGCAAACCGTTCACGCGGTCGGGCTATTGCTTCAGCAGAAGTACCAAAAACTTCATCATCAGTTGGGAAGCCGTAGTCGGAGATGAAGCGTGTTTCCTTCCGAGGAGTGTGTCCACGTGAATTTATGGCTCCAGAGACCAGTGAAGATGTTGAGAGTGTCGAGGAAGAGGCCAATGATGACAAATCGTGAAGTCGCGAAGCTTCTTGTAGAGCGTTGGCAAGTGATTTAATCGTCTCCTCTGGGATGCCAGGGCCACCCAAATGAGGCAATATGTCTACTTCCAGGGAGGCTTTAGAGATCATAGACCTTCTGTCAGTATATATGGCGAATCCAATGAAATCCAATACCATCATCTTACCTATGAGTGCAAGATCAAAGTTTTCTTCGGCACGTTGTTGGTCCAATTCTAATGACTGGGAAAATTCACTATCCATGCCTTTTTCAGTTCATGTATGAAGCTGTGTTGATCATTAAAAAGTCATCCAGAGCTTACCAGTCAGCTAGTAACCCCGCGGAGAACGTCTCAATTAGTTGAGCCCACATATTTTTGAATGCTGTAGGCTCAACACTTTGTTCAATATTCAAAAGGCTCGGTAAACAGCTCCGTACAATGGTTAGGAAAGAG
>KZ119928.1:0-11182 GCA_002157025.1 Melampsora abietis-canadensis | reverse complement strand
AGAGCGGCGGTGCTTTGCCGTGTTTATAAGAAGGTGGGCATTTGTATTTGGATCTCATCGCGACCGAGAACGACTAAGTGCGATATCGAGATGTCAACCAGTAAAAAAACTCAAAAGATATGGTGGGGAAAACTTACACGGAACAGCTGAGAGGTTGCGTTGGTGTTGTAGATGTCTGGTAATGAGTTGAACTTTGCGTGGATGCCAACCAGCCTCGGCTGGGCTGCCTTACACATGGCAACGTAAGAAACATGTGTAGAGGTGGGGCGATTAGATGAAGGATCGTGAGCATCAAATGAAGAAGTGAATGCCAAAGTGCTGAGGTCGGAAAGCAGTGTGATGAGTGCTGAAGGAGCTCCAGGAGTATCGAGTTGTACTTCATCAAGTGTAGACATTACAGCTGACTGCAAAGGTGGCAAGGTGTCCACATCCGGGCGGTAGTCGGGACTGTGAGTATAAGTGACGACAGACTTGCAGATGTTAAGTAGCGTCGTAACCCGCTCCAAATCCATTGTCAGTCGTGCAGCAGCCTGTAGAGGTCGCATGACCTTGATATAAGCTTCTAGGGCAACTTGTGTAAAGTAAAGTCCCGAGGAGCTTGGATGGTCGTGCTTGGTAGAAATAGCCTGGCCCATCTGCACTACAGAATCCCAAGCATACTCCCAAGCTGCCTTGATCGTTTCTCGATCATCGACTTTACTGAGATCAGCGCCCAGAATAGTAGCCATCGTCCTCATCGCCACAGTACCGACTGCCGGTCGATCGCGAATGAAACTTTGGTGCAAGTGCTGGATCAGAGTACTCCACGTCTCGTGGAATTTGGGCGTCTTGATGATATGAGAAGACATGTGGTCTAGTAGGACTTTGCCAGTTGACTCCAAAACCAATATCTTCGAATCATCTAGCTGTTTGGAAGAGAGCGCAAGTGAGGCTCCGTTTGGTTGCCGTACAGATTGAGAATTTGTACCATCCACTGGCTGATCTTCAATGCCAGAGGAAGTGCCACTAATGGACTTTGAGAGAAGATCGATAAGAGGGAATACGACCTCCCACAGAAGTTTATACCAGACACCTTCCGACAGAAGAGTACCATATAAACCAATCGTGCGGAACAGCGTTTGGATCGCTCCATCTCGGACTTCTTGTCGTGACGCGTCACTCAGCTTTAAAAGTTTGGATAAAAGATACATCCATAATTCCACGTAGCGATGATCGTCAGAGCTGGTCGCTTTGTTTTGCCCTTGAACGTGGTCCGAGACCTGCCATAAAAGTCCTCCAGCTGTGAGAGCAATGTTGATATCTTCCGTCTGACTACCAAACTCCGCCAAAACATTGATGCACTGACGGAGCTCTTCAAGTTCGAGTGCTGTTAAGAAATCTGTACATATGAGTTGTAGTGAGGGGAAACTAGCTCGTATCAACGCGGAGGTCTTGGGTGTGGGGGTCTTGGATGTGGACGGCTTAGATGGGGTTACCGAAAGGTAGCTGGGCTCATAAGAAAGTGGTGAGGGGCAAGCAGTACATAGAACATCCAAGATGCTCAGCCATCCGGCGATGAAAGAATGCCCGTTATTTTCCAAAATTTTGAACAATGTGTCAAAACCCAACTTGCGAACTTCTAGATCGGTTGAATTTTGTGGCCTGGATTCGGGATCTGTTTGGCGAGAGAGAGTGTCGATGATTTGGTTTTGGACTCGCCGCTGATTCGATTCATCGGTATCGGAAATATGTTTCGGCGCAGATAGCAAGATCTGATCCAGAGCATCTGCTGCTTGCAAGCGAATATTGCTCGGTGCTTCATTGAACCGCATGACTGCCAGCAGATGGGAGGTGATTGGCGCCCATCCCAATTCTGATTCCGCGTTTATAATGCGACTAATGTTGAGAAGAGCGACTGTGCCCAGCTTTGTGACGCAAAAAGACCTCTCATTTGGGCGCTAGTGAATGATATTCACCGATGAAATGTTAGCATCCATATCAACTGAAGGAGCGCAAACCACAACATACAAATACACGTGAGGAATTCATTCCACTAGCGCGCCTTCTGATGGAAGTGGGAGTCTTGGGTAGCTCGACTGGATTGATTTGTTCTTCGTTCGAGATAAGTCCTGCCATCTCGGAGCTCAGTCGACATAGTGAAGCTATGAAGCTTGTGAATGCAGGAGCCTCCAATGATCGAGAACAATCAAAAAGTCGCTGAATACTATTCTGGATGCCAGTTTCATCTGATTCCACACTAGACGATGCTGGTGGCTGAGTTGAGGACGACATCGTGCTTACGGGACGCTTTTTCGACTTTGAACTCAGCACAAACTCAGCATTCTGCAATGTATCAAAGACAGTGTACCACGTGGTATCAAGACTTCCTGCCAAGTATTGCGCCACAGACAAAACCGTTCTAAGGAATGCAAAGCTCCGAGCACTAAGCGAAGTCGGAGCTGAACTCGCCCCCATTCCCAAATTGTCGACATTGAGCACGCTTTGCGATGGTTTCGTGGCAGTGCTTCCCGAGCTTTCAGCTGCAACATTAGTCACAATAGCCGGAGGGACTGCAAACTTGCAGAAGGTAAGTAAAAAAGCATCTCGAGGCGTGGGCAAGTTCAGGACGCCACATGCATATGTGAAACTTTGCATTGAGGATAACGTCTCGGAGAATAGGTCGTCGTCAAGATTCGTAGCCACGAAGAAGCTGAGAGAAGCGAGTAAGGCTGGCCAGCTTGCATCTGCCATGCTTTTGATGATTCGGAGTTTGTCTGTCACAGACTGCGACGCCAAGTCATCAAGGTTGAGATCAGCAGAAGCACAAACGGTTCCGCTGGGAGATTGTGAAGATCCCCGTCTGCGAATTTCTTCATGCCTGGATAGAGAGTGACCTGCAAAACCCTCCGCGACGTTACTTAGGCATTGCAAAGAGAGGAGGTAGACATAGGTCTCGGGGATGGGAGGAGCCTCTGCTTTGTCTAGCTGGTCTATACATTGTAACTTCATAGTAGCTGTTGAAAGCGTGAGACCACTTTGCTGTTGGGCTCCCACGAGAGGTGCTGCTGCTTGTGTGGCCATGCCGACTACCCCGTCGATCATTCCTTGTACCCCTACATTCGCGCCGGGGATAGATTGATGCGCAAATGAAGGACCGCTTGTGATCTCATGATTGATTCCAAGAAGGGTTGGTCGCTCTGAAGCTAGGCGATTGAGGGTACTCATCATTGACGTGAAGATCCCAGAAGTCCGATCCTGATGGTCTAAGTCATATCGTTCATAGATTCGAATCAAAAGGGCGAAGTCTGCGCAAAGGCCTCGGAATATTTCGAGAGCCAGAACTCTCAGCCATAAAGGTCCCGGATCAGTGTGGCCGTCGGTATGATCGATTGCTACCGTCTTGATAAGCAAAGAAAGAAAGACTTCAGATTCTACTACAAGCTCATCACAGAACTGTTTCAATAGCAAGAACGCCACACGCATCAGACGCAAAGTGAGGGCAAAGACGGGCTTTTCGCTCATTGCTCGGATAAGGAGAGGGCACAATTGAGCGCGCAACACGAAAATGAGTTCAGGATGCTACGTGAAAACAAGGCTGGTTAGCAGCTGTACACTTGTTAATGTGGATCGTGGACTGACTTGCTGAAAGAGATGACTATGTCCAGTCATGACACTCTCGATGAGCTCGAGCCCAAAGGTCTTAGGGAGACTCTGAAGCTTGAGAAAAGAAGGTGAATCGCCATTGACTAGAAGGCAAAGGTCTTCGAACACAAGGTAGGCATCTTTGGCGCTAGGACGAAGTACTATCTTCCGCTCCTCAATAGCTTCGGCCTGGTCGCCCGTGTTCGATCTTTCAGACGTAGGTATTACAACCGAAAAGTTGGTTTCTGCTCGGATTGGATCAAGCGCCGAGCCGGCTGNTAGCCTCTCGCACAGCTTGATCTTCTTCTGCTACGCCTTCAAAAACTACCATCACTAGCTGTCGTAAGGTCGCAGCGGAAGTCGAACTGACCACTCCAATTCGGGAGTCTTGAAGTCGGAAGCACAACAGAAGCGCATCTGCCAGCAGAGTATCGTGAAGGTAAAGAGAACATCGAGTGAAGAGCGAAGGTAAGGTTTGCAAGATTCGGAGTTGAATTTCAACCCCCAAAGGCAATACTGAGGTCAGGATCGCGACGATCTGTGGTATTTTGCTCTATTTTCGAAAAGCCAAATACAAAAACTATTGTCAATGTCAGGGTTCACAAGCTCTTGAGATAAGTCCATTGATTCACGGGGGGCATGACGTCCATACTGATCAAGCGGTGAAGACTACCAAGCGCAATGGCCACAACCTTAACATTCTTGGTCCCACATCCCATGAATATAGGTTTGATAATGTCTTCGACATAGGTACCGGGAGGAGTGGTTTTCTTGTGAAATGACGCCAGAACTTGATCGGGGGTTGATCTGAGCAAATTGAGAGCCTTGTCCGCTGCCTGAATGCACCTTGATCAGATATCAGCTTACGATCGAAAACTTTGGGCTGGTACTGGGAGTGGCGTTCACCTCCCTGACGTCAGCATGTTTCCGCTTGGTCTCTGATGCTAACGCTTGGAAGTCGGAGACCAAAAGGGCAAGATTGCTAGAGGAGGCCGCGTTGGACATCTTTCGGAAATTGCGAAAGATTATGCGGCATGAGATGAATAAGATCTGAACGAACGAGCAGTGAAGCTGGAAGAGTGTTGAAGTCAGGTGCGTGATGTAGAATGTACTGTGCGTACAAGGCTTTACTGTGCGCGCACTCGACCGTGATTAGCTCCGCAGGATGTCAGGCGCTCCGATATCCTGGGCGGCGGCAGGCTGAATGGAGCTTGTGCCCGCCTGCTGATCTTTTGCCCAGAGGTCACTGATTTCTCAGATGGTGCTGGCAAAAAACTTATATTTGAATGGATCTTAAAGAGGTTAGAAAGTGACGACTTGTGTCATAAAGTATTATTCAATTGATAGAGAAGACCAGTGGAAGAACTCGAATAACCAATGACACCATCTTACTTTCCTGATGACGGCATTCTTATGGTCCAATACTCAACAAATGGAGGTGCCAAACTCCTAGTATTGCTACAAGAGCCTTGAGATTATTTTCATGACTTCTGTCTGAATTGGAATCGGGTGTAAATTTGGTCTGGTGATATATATTGGCACGCGCTCAATGCGAACAAAAACCCAAGATTTTTCCTGCGGACTTCAATTAGATTTTCTTCATAATCATATGCAGATATATTCAATGGTATATGAAAGTTTAAACTGAGACAAATTTCGGACAAATCAAGCTGAAAGGAACATTGACTATCATTGACTCCCATGCAGCCCAGTTTGGCCAGCTTGGGTGCAATTCTGTGCAATTGAGATCATGAGTTCTGTCAGTCCTGTCAAAAAGCAGTGTGCATCAGGGTCCTTTGACAGGCTTACTGATACCAAAGTTGGCTGACGTACCAGTGGGAGGTGCCCTCTCAAATGTTCTGATACAAAAAATTTCAATACTTCATATGAAAGGTTGAAATATGTGGATATGTCATCAGCAAGCGCTATACAAGATTTGGTGGCACCTGCTGTTTGCAATCCCTGTGATCTTGAGCAAGTTATGAGGATAAGTAGAAAAACCCAACACCTTGCCTAATCCGATGAGCGCCTATTTGAAAAATTGAGCTGAATTACATGCAAATTTGTCCTCTGATCCTCAAATGGAGTATGCTATGCAGCGTGAGGGCAGACGCCAAAGTCAAGGTGGATGCAAACACAAGAATCGGCCATGTATATATTTGATCAAATCAGATAGGAAATGAAGTCTATAGAGGTAATTTCAACGCTTCAGTTCCTATCCTTTCAGACCATTTCTCTTGCCTTGGTTCTGGTACTTTATTTTCCACCATTTTCATCTTTCTCCCTGGCCTCGGGCGGGTGGGCTCTGGTGCTTTCCATTTTTTCTGCCTCGAAGGCATATGCTCCGATGTACACAGTCTTTGGTATAAATAGCTGAAACGCAACGTACCTCCCAGGTTGATGGGCTACTATAGTCTCATATGTCTTGTTAAAATTTCTCGTTACAATCAGAGGTAATTTAGCGAGGGAGGTTGTCATAATGGATGATTGTATATGATACAAGGGCTCTGCTTGCGATGTCGAACGCGCTGCGGCCTGCTAGAGTTAGATCGAAGTAGAAAGCGCCTACGGCTCTGACCTCCGACTAGGCTCTGCGACCTCATTAGCCATCGGTACAATCTCTCATGTTTATCCTTTTTTTCATGGAGTCAGGCTCAGATCAGGGCAAGAGATTTAGACACAGGGTGGTGATGGACACTTTCTGATCCGAGATCACATCGATATCTGTGTTAATGTCACGAGCCTGGGCCGAATTATTTGTTGCCCTGAATTTTCCGTTCAAGTACGCTCATTGTCGAACCCACCAAGATCCAAGTTTCTATTTGTTCTGCATTTCGCCTCAATATCACAGTTTCTATACCTTTCCAATACGAGATCAACCTATTCTTTCGGTACATTCGTTCCCTCGGCACTCATTTCAGTTGCACATCCTTCAACCCTCACAATAAGTCAAGAAAGTTTCGAGTATCATCATTCATCATGCAGTCTTTACCATTACTTTTTCCTATCTTGGTCGTTTTCTCCTCAATGATATCTGCCGACGTTTTCAACAACTATCACAACGCGCGAACTATCCAATCCGCAGCAGTCGTACCACCTGATGGGAGATACGTATTCTCCAACGTGGCAACAGGTCATATTATCCACCACGATCGAAACCACAACGTCCCCAACATATATCCTGCCAAGTTCGTATACCCTCGTGGAAGGCTGGGCCATCGCGTCAAACGTCCTCAGCTAGCGCTTCGTGCTCATAAGATGGGAACTAAGTGGATCAGCTTACGTACTCCACTTGATGGCAAAGACTCGACCAAATGTATCAGCGCACAATGGGATGATAAAACTGATGGAGCACAGGGGGGCGCGGACCACGTCAGCGTATAATTCTTAACGCTGGAATGAAGCAGAAGCTAATCTTATCTGATCGTTACACAGGCAGGCACACTTTATGAATGTGTTGTCGATCCACTCAATCTGGGAGCTAGTCTTGAAAAGACCAAACAGTAAGTCATCTCCTTATCGCATGCCTTGGTCGGGAACGCTGAAATATCTGATGTCCGGTGTAAATTTACAACAAAGGTGGTGGCTTTTAATGCCTGTGAAGACAGCAAAGTCACTCAAACTAACTCACAAGCCCTCTGGCAAATCTAGGGTCGTGCAACCAGATCCTATGGACAAGAGCGATGATACATCTGAAACGGCTGTGTCTTTAGGTCGTCAGCGTTCAACACAAACAAATGACTCACCTAAAGGCTTGCCTTACTGGAACACGAAGACCAACCGGATGGAGACGCTTCCACCCTGGAAATATGATAAAAGATCGCTTGAGGAGCCCGAAACCGAAGATCTTACCTCTGCTGGCAATACGACGGATGGGACGGCTCAGAACACGAGAGCGGAGGGGGACAAGCCTTCCGACTCGGCACCGCGACTTGCGGCTCGTCACGATCATCACTCACCCAACCTGGAATCGACTAAACTCGGACCATTCTTCGTGATCGCGGTGGATCACCTATATGTGAGTGCCTTTGCTTGGTCCCTCGAATTGGTACGATCGACCAGAAGAGTAATAATTCTCGACTTTGCTTCAGGACATGGAAACTCGCGTTCTTTCATCCAAGTCAAAGAGAACGATAGGAAATCAATTGAGTGTAGTAATGAGCAGTTTAGATCCAGTTGAGTTTGAAGTCTCGCACGTTTCGTTCTGTTGCGATCATTGGCATGTCGGTTTACTCAGCTTGATGGGCAGTGCTGATTCCTTTGTGTTTGATGTTTCTTTTGATAAAGGATGATAAAAGTCAACAGTGGTTCCTTGAGCTCAAATGATAGCATGGAGTCTCTCTTTCCACTTAGCTGACTTATCTTCTACTCACAATCGCCCATCTGAATCGAATACCATCTTTGAAGCTTTTGTTTTGCATCTGTATCAGTTTAATCTATTTAGTTTCTGTATCATTGGAGAAGAAAGGGAGCAGCGATGATATTTATAATTTATTTCATGAATACGAGTTTATGGGAGTGATGTGGATTCAAAAACAAACCACCAATTGTTGTTTGCGCTCCTGATGCTCACAATTACATAAAGGCTGTGAGGTCGGGATGATCCTTCTCTGTGACGCGCAAAAAATTGGCTGGACTGTCTCGAGAAGCTTACAGGAGTGCTCGGTTCTTGTACACATAATCAACCTCTCAGAGTCAATTAGAAGCAAGCTTGCTTTGCCCTTGGATTTCTGGTACACTACCTCAGCCTACGTTACATTGATGACTTTTTGCGTCACTTTGACCATGTTCTACAAATGTGGAACACCGAGCAGCATAAATCTCAGTGGTACGTATAGCACATACAATATCTTGTACCCCAAAACTTTAGGACCGTGTAGTGTCATGTAAATTTGACCTTTTCAAAGCATTTGTATGCAAATTGAAACCGCTGAAAGCATTTATAAGCTCTGTGAATGTCTCTATTTCTCTCTCTCTCTTTGTCATACATCTGACCATCCTGCAAGGTGGATTCAGTTTTTACCACTTGGATGCCATAAATGATCAAGAACAGATATGGAACAGACCAATATGCACGTGAGCATGAGAGCATTCTAGATTGTTGTCTCAGTTGATTGTGCTATCTATCACACACATCATGAGATTTGCGTGACAAAATCTTGCTACCTGCAACCAATCTCTGCTCAGCATAGAGAATCAAACAGAAACAAAAATGTGCACAAAGCTGGGGCTGGGGCCAGGTAGGGTATATACAGATAGAGACTGGGGTTATCATACCAAAGGATGTACCTACCTCATTGAAAATGCCTTGAAGCTAGTCACTGTTCTTTTACACACAACAAATTTATTTGAGGCTAGGTTATCAGACCTGGACCATGATACACTTGCTCAGGCATGCAAATTATCATCACAATCAATGACCCTCTATGATACCTTGTGTTACAAAGAATTATGCATTGATGTTTCTCTGATTTGGATGACTTACTGTACTATAGTGCCTTCCTGACACTGCAAAGATCAATTATTTTTCCCAAGTGAAAAATGATTGCATTATATGGGCCAAACAATTGAAAATACATTATTTCTGCATTATTTCTGAATTATCAATTGTTCTTGCATTAAATGTAATCATTTTTTACTTCAGAAATATACTTCATCCACCCAGCATGATTGAATCCAAATACAATTACGTGTCCTCTCAGCTTGCTCCAGGGCTTGACCCAACCACCAGGTCATCTGTAAAATTGTGAGTTAAGGACATAGTCCTAATTTGTCACATTTTCAATGTCACATATCTGTGGGCATTGAATTTGTGGTTATACGGGTGAGTCTGAACCTGCTTAATACATCTCTTACATGGAATTGTTGCAAATTTGTGACTCTGGTGGAAGGTTTCAAGTATCTGGAAGAGCTAATCTTACCAAATGGGGATACTCTCAAACCTACATCAGATACCCTATCTCTGTGGAAACCTCAATGTCACAAAGCTGTGTCCATACCGACTTCAAGGAAAACTGTAGAATGACTTGCAAGATTAAGAAAATGAAAAAGAGAACGAGAGAAAAAGATAGAACAAAGAGAAGAGAAGAAGAGAAATTAAGACCCAAAGAAAGATATTTTACAAAAGAATCACAATCAATGATGAGATACGCCAATCAGTTTGTATTGATTGAAATTTTCACAGATAAAGACAAAAATAAGACCAAGAGTGATAAAGATATGGAAATAAGTGAAACTGAGATGAGTGGCGAAAGAAGAATAAAAAATAAAAGAACTAAGAAAGGCGGAAATCCCATCAAAAGAGATACACAAGGAGATGAAGCCATTATAAATGACTTCAACTGGAGTATTTGAGTAGATGTTCACAGCAACTACCGGGATGGATTGTGAGAGTGTTTGAGATGACGACTATGCTGATAGATGGTCCGGGTGGTTTGCAAATGACACGATAGTGAGATCTTTAGTTGACGTGTGAAGCGCGGATACGGGCTGGAAGAGTTCGAAATCCATATCGTGTCTAGGGCGGTTTGAATCCGATGAGTGAGAAACAAGAGCTTGATCGACTGGATGTGTTGTTGATGCCACTTCGGCTTGGTTTGACCACAAGATGGATCGCTAGGTGGGGCACAAGCGGGCATGATCCAACGTTTCGAAGCATGCGTACGATGATCAAGTAACGCGTTCATGGTTCATTGGGGCAATGGCCACTTCTTGCACACTCAGCTGGCCAGGATTGCCACTGTTTTTCTCGAACTCAAGCACCAGGTTCGGTTTGGAAGCCAGCTAGTCGGGATGATCTAGAACACAAGCTACCGATCAGTGACTGCACATAAAATGTCAGGGGGCACAAGCAAGAGCAGACTGACCTGAAGAGCTGAAATTCGTTTGTTGGAAAGATATCAATGCATGAAAGTGATCTAGGGAGCTTGACTGAGTGGTGCGCAAACGGGGGCAACACTTTGCACTTTGGATTTAGCTTCCCTGATCCGCTGTTGAAAGCAAGTCGTGATAGGAAAAGTATCAGATAAAAGTTGCCACAGATATTTCTTTGTTAAGCTTATAAGAACTAACCTGATGATAGTTCTTCACTTTCTGTTTCACTGAAATCTTGGGAAGATTCTCATGAAGATTTACAAACGGTCCAGAGATGGAGGGTACAGCAACAGTTTTTTGTGGAGGTTTCTCAAAGGTGCCGTAAGACATCATTGACGAGCGACCCTTGGTGTTGAGTAAAGGAGTCTGAAAGATGAATCAAGATATCAGAACGAGAAGCCCGACTTGAATGTACAAAAGGAAAAAAGCTTACAATTGATTGTCCGTGTCCTAATGGTGTAAAAAAGCTATCAGTCCCTTCTTGGAAACGAGCATGGACTTTGTCCACGTCGCTCCTAAGGGATGGTACGAGTTTTTTGAGGAGTTCGACGATCAATGTGAAGATCAGGACGCAGAAGAACAACTTGTAGTTGACTTTGCATGTCACGACTGGAGCACCGCCCATGATATCAAGTAGCCAATGACCAGCTTGAGAAACCTGAGCGCGCGAAGCCTCGGAGAACAAAGA
>KZ119927.1:0-10650 GCA_002157025.1 Melampsora abietis-canadensis | reverse complement strand
ACTTCATTACCAACCTTGTTTAGAGATTCAACCAAGGTTCTCACGTGGATAATAAACTCAGTTGATTATCTCAAACCTTTTCTTCAGTGATTTACCAGCCCAACAGACGCTAGTAGCTCACAACATATGTTGGAGCAAAATTGATTATTTTGTTGGGCTTGCAAGGTCACTGTTTCCCTGCCTGCCAGTTTTGGCCCAAAATTGGGTTTCTGACATTGTTTTCATTGTGGTTGTAAAAATTTGAAAAAATATGGCAGATGATTGGAATGCGCCAAAGGCACCAACAATTATTTTTTTGTATTTTTCTGACCCCTCCCAGCTTCTCTATGATTTTCTAAACTTGGCGGTAAATTTTAAATTTGGAATAGTGTGCATGAGTTGATTTAATTTCTTCAGACCCATTATTAATACAGGGAATGTGATTCCAATTGAGGTTTACGCAAGTTGTGAGATTAAGTTTGATCCAATTGCTAGGTAGGTAGGCACCAGGAAGCATTCATTGTAAGAGTCATTGTCAAGGATCCAAGATACTGAGACTGTCAAGACTGGTGTCACTGAAAAACAAGCCCTTTTTATTGACCTTAGTAAACCTATTTTAGCAATCTCAAAATATGAAGAATCTTGATCCCAAGATTTTGTATACCTCACAGATTACAGGCAGTCTCTTTTTCACCAGTCTGGTCAGTTGTGCATTGATTCTTTCTCAAATAATTTATCTAATGCAAGGAAGAAGAGACCAAGAATCGACCAATAGGAGGAAAATTACAAAACAGGGCTTCATAGAGACTCTTTTATCATATCAGCTTCCAATTTTCATCATTTTTGTATTGCACAATTTCTTTTGATGTAAAAAGTTGGAAAAACAAAGCTTTAGGAATGTTCAGAGCAGAAAACCAAACAGAAACCCACCACAACTGTTAAATTGAAGAACAACACAGACCTCAAACTTTGCAATACACTTCACTTTCAATGCTCAAAAACTAGGTAATGATCAAAAATCCCTCAAAACCCTCTTTCAGTGATCACAGGATTTTCCTTAGTTGAGCAGTGTGCACTGTATCTTTCCATGAATCTTTTAAACCCCAGAACCTTGTGATCAAAGAAATCAAAATATTGCTTGAAAGGCACTGATTTGTTCATCAATCCAAGTGGAACTTCAGAATTCCAATGACCAAAATATCTTCCTTTGTGTTTTTGTGATTTGAAGACTGATTTAAGGCTTTTCAGATCCTCAATTTCAAGGCCAATATGCATTGAAACTAAAGCCTCTCCAAAAGTTATAGGTATATCATCTATATCTTGAACATTGCTACCACTTTCTTTTTCAGAGACTCCACTACCATTTTTGTTTTCAGGAACATCACTAGTGCTTTTGTTTTCAGGAACATAAATACCACTTCTGTTAGCCAAGAATGCCAGTTGTTTGAACCGGGAGTTGAAGATCTTCACCAGAAAATATGTTGGACATGCTAGATAGTATCTGGTGTATTCATTATTCCATTTATGGTGAGAAACCTTCAGAGTTTCACCATCAGATAGACTGAACTCCCCCTTCATTATGTTGATCAACTCATTTGCCTTTTGATTGATCTCATCTTGAGATAAGGTCTCCCACACAACTTTCTCTGATTCAAACTCCAGGACATCAGATATACACGCTATTACAGGTAGGCTCACACCTTTCCTAATTCCTCCATCTTGTAAGACCCTTTGCAGTACATTTGACTTCTGATAGACTTTCTTGACACTCAAGTAAAATGTAGCTACCCTATTCCCAAGGTAATCATTGAACAACCACTTTAGTTTATTATACCAGCCTACATTTTCTTTTACAGTGGACAATGCAACTGATAGCTTTTTCCAATCAGATTCACTGGCTTGTTCATATAATGGCCATTTCTCATCAGCTTTGAGGATCTTGCAAACCAGCTCAACTTCTGATCCAAGTCTTCCTTCATAGGTTCTCCATCTTTGTAAAATGACGTATTCCTCATACATCTTAGCAAATGAAGAAGTCCTCAGACAACCTTCATCAAATTTCCAAATGGCCATCTGTGATTTGTGATACACCTTTTTCAAATTATTTGCATCTTCTTCTTTCATTGACTCAAGGTATTCAAAGGCAGAATCATCTACAATTATATCCACACCAAATTCTTTCCTTTCCTCCTGGAGTACCACTTTGAGAAACTCAGACAGAGATAACCCAGTATATGATACCTTCTCTTTTATTTCCTTCTGCTTGTCTTCTTTGATTGGGAGACTTAAGATCTCAACTTCTTTGGGATCATTGTGTGAGTCAGTCTTTTTGACTCTGGATGTTGATCTCTGTCTTTGTCCCCCTTTCTTTTTTCTGACCTTTTGCGGTGCCTGAGAAGTGTGCTTGTTTTTTTGATGGAGAAAATTCCCTTGAAAGATACCACCTGAGGTGGACCAATCCACAGAGCTTGGTGTAGTATCATGTAATGACAATTGAATTTCATCCTCTTTGTTGTCTTCTCCATCAGTCTCCTCATGATTAATGGATGCAGGAGTCAGTTCATTTGACAGTTTCTCAGAACCTCCACTTGGTAGATTGCTTTTAACATTGTGTTCCTTTAGTTCCTTGATTGATTTATCATGTATATACTTTGCTTCATTGGAGTTTGAATTCAAGACTTCATACTCTAATGCTTCCAAAGGTACCACACCTGGTTGATATTGAGTTTTTAATTCATCATCATCTTTGTCTAGACAACCTTGACAAGAATTCCTGGATGGTTTCCCCTTCCCCTTCCCCTTGACAATTGTCCACTTTACTTCATCCATGGACTTGCCTTTGGGATCATAGAATGGTAAAAAGGAAGATTCCATCATTTTGCTTGGTCTAGATCCACCATTTTTGTTTACAAAACCTTGACTTTTGCCCATCAAGTTTTCTTTATTTCCACTCTTCAAGGCCTTTAAATCATCTGTGCAGATAGTACAAATTTTGGTCTCTTTAGGATCACCAACATCCACACTGTTTCTTGAGGTTTTTTGTGTTTCTTGAGGAGAAAATGTTACCATGAGGTCAACTTCACATGAAGGTGTTTCTGTTACCTTGTTTGTTGAGTTCTGATCCTTGATTGACCTTTCAGGATGAAGATTTTTTAAGTCCAGAGGGTTTCTCAACACAATACCTTTGCAATCCTGAGACCAACTTGGACTGGCAATCACTTCAGGGTCCTTAGTGTGATCTGCTGATTTTAATGGACTGATGTTTCTCTCACTTCCTCTTGGATTTCCATGTTCTTTGATATGTTTTGCTGAAGACTTGGACCAAGGACTTTCATAACCCATCTCATCATTATTGAGTGACTTTTTAACTTCAGAAATACTTGAAAATCTGAGTTGAAATTGTCAACAAGCAAGATGAGAAATGAAGTAAGTAGGAAATCATTTACCAATCCATCACCCTTACAAATAGGGATTGGATTTCTGAGGAATCTGTACACACTTCATTGGCCCTTTGACATCAGATCCTTCTCTGCTTTGAAATGTTGTCTCAAAGAGTTGTTTTGAGGTATCATGCCTCTTCTGCTGGAACATATCTGAAGGTGATGTAGCATACAATGAAAATGGTCCTGGTTCTGCTGATCCAAATATTTGTCTTCTTGGTGATGATTGTGAAAATATAAGAGGACTTTTCCACATATCATAACAATTGGTGCTTGCTCCCTGCAGATGGCTGTCTGACAGTTGAATGTCTTGGAATGCTTGAGGATGAAGTGAGGTATTGGACACCCATAGCATGAATATGACCATGTCAAATTTCAAACTATACATGGATTTTCAAGATCAAGATATATGTGTTCAAAGAAATATTCCTAAGAGTTGATGAAGATGATCTTTGGATTGAGTAATTTTATGGGGTTCGTTATCACTTGATCTGACTGCTCTCAACTATATTCTACAATGATAATATCTTTTTTGAAACATATCTACCAAGTTCATTTGATCATATTTCTAAACACTTTCCCACTTCAATAGTTTCAGATCCTCTGTGTTTCATGTATCATCTGTAGCTCACTTTTAAGATCTTGTCTTGTTCAGCTATTGAGGTACTCTGACAATTTGTTTCAGAAGAGGATCCATAGTAGTAGGCTAAGTGTTGAGCAAATCAAAACTCATTAGAGTACCAAGACAATAATATACAATATAAGTCTAGGCCCAAAATTTTTACATGTTATGTGTTCACACACCCCTCAAGGCTGGTATGTGTTGGGTTATACATGTGAGGGACGGTGTTGAGCAAGTGTGGGAATTTAGAGCCAGGCTCTGTGCTGTGAAATTTCCAGCTGAGTGTGTCAAATTTGAAGTTGACTGACAAAACCATTTGGAAATATGAACCATAAGTTAAGTGAAAATCTGGGGCCCAATCACCCAATTTTGCAAACACTCCAATTTGTAGCACATAACTCAATGAACTCATCACAGGTGTCATTCAATTACAAGAACATTCAGTTTACTCTTGAGAAAAATGCAATGTTGCAATTTCTGGAAAAACCAAGCAGTTTCTATGGGCCTTGGTAGAACACCTTTAGCAATCCTAAAGGCTCCTTACTTGTGATTCTTTCAGATGACTACAAAACTCCTTCAGATTCTCCCAGCTAAAATAAAGCTCACAATTCAAAACCAATTTAATGTTCCACAAGGCTGCTTACTTATACAATCAGTCATTCTGAAAAAAAATCACAAAAACCAGGCCAGAGATCATCTAGTAGAATGAAAATTGCATTTCAATGTACCTCACACCAGCTTTCTCATCATCAGACTGTGCAGATAAGAAATTTTCCCCAATTATGAGACCGGGACCCACAAAAGTAGCTCTGGATTGCTATGCTACTTAAAACTATCGGGACCATTCTGTATAGCATAGATGGGGAAGCTAACAGAATAGCTCACTGACACAATTCTGGCAACCTTAAGCAAACATTGATGCAAAAGTGTAACTTGAACACACTGACTGTAAATTTTTATTGCAATAATGTGGCTGTGATGAGCTAGAAAACACAACAACAGCTAAAAATAGCTTTAAAAAAATTGTATCAATTGACTTTCCTGTAGGCCAGGTGAGTTCTTAGAGAGAGCCTGAGTCTTCAAAAGATTGACTTGTCTTCCACCAAACATGAATCTGATGAGGATCATGAGATTGGTCCTCCAGGATGAAAACAGCCAAACTACAACCTGGATGACTGTAGTGTAAACTTATAGATCCAGAAAATACCACAAATATAGCTTGGCCACGCTAACCAAATCTGAAGGATTGGATAACATAGATCACCACATTTAATGGAAAGCATTAGTGAAGATATACAACAGACTATTTTATCCATGTCTTCAATGCTTTTGTAGCACAATTGGGTGAGTGTTGACACAAACCTCACAACTTTGCCTGTAATTAACTTTCCATTGTCAAAGGATGTAGACTTATTAATATTTCCCTCAAAACGCCCTTTCAGTTGTCACAGGGTTTGGCTTGGTTGAAAAGTGTTGTTTGTCATCTTCCATCCACTTTTTGAATCCAAGAACCTTGTGATCATATAATTCAAAATAATGTTTGAAAGGAACTGCTGTACACATCAAGTCAGTTGGAAGTTCCTCTCCCTTTAACTCCACTGTTTTTCAATATAATGACTGATTTGAGCTCCTTTGGCTCCTTGATTCTAAGAGTAATATGGGTCTGAATTAAACCCTTGTTATGATCTCAGGTTACAGGTATCAACTCATGAAATACTTGTAGGAGATGAGACCCGCTTATACTTGTACACACCAATACTGCAAGCACTGTGCATTATATTGCCGTTGTAGTGCAGTTGTGCAGTGGATTTGGACACTGCAATGGCACCTCTATATAGTGTAGTGCCTGAGCTCTGCAACCATGGCTAGAAAAACCTGGTTCTTGGTAACACCACACCACAATTGTGGTGCAGTTTTGACGGTTATTTAGTGCAATATTTTCATGACGCTCCGCAATGGTAAGTTTGAAAAAAACACTCATTGTGGAGTGGTTGTGGAGCGCTATGGTGTGATCACTGCACAATGCAATGTAAAGAGGTCAAAATACACTGTGTTGTGTAGCGCTTGTGGTGTTGTACACACCACTTTTCATTGCTTTTCTCTTTCTCCCTTATCCAAAAATCTACAGTTGACTCTGTGAAAAGGATTACCCAATTATTTGGACCTAAAGCTATTGGTTTTGGCCAAGTATCTGTTTTGTCAAATCTCTGTCAAAACCAATATAACTCAATATGCACTCAAACTATTGGTTATGACAAAGAAGTAGTTCTGGAGTGCGTGGGCGGCGCAAGCAGCATTACCAACCTCTTTGATTGGGTCCACCACCTTCAACTCAACAACAAGGATTGATGTGAGGTGAAGTTGCTGCAATGAAACATGCAGTATGAACAAAAAAAACACAAAAAACTGTACCTACAAGCCACATGACCCGCTAAACTACTGGTTTTTAACTGTTTTTAAACCCAGGCACTCTGGAAAAAAGTATTGGTTATTGGATATGACAAGTTTATTGGCTTTTTGACAAAATTTACCGCAAATAAAATTTGGTTGCCCCAAAAACTATCAGCTTTCCAAGAGTATTGGTTTTGACGTGTATTGGTTCTTTGAGAGGCAACTGTAGTTAATGAACTCAGACATCAGATAGTCAACCCTTTTTTTGAGACACCATTCTTGACCTTGAAAAACATCTCCTACATTGATTTGTATATAATCTTTAAATTGGAACCTGTCAATTTTTTTCTAGGAACATCACTGCCACTCTGTTTATTCACTTTGGCAGACTCTGCAATCATGAGTCAAACTTTTTGTAAAGATACTTTGTTGGGGCAGGTAATATCAGTGCACTAACGCACAGCGCAGGGGCTTGGGGCTGATTTGTTTTACAATATTTGGTGGATGGCAAGTACAAGTTTTCAATTGCCAAAAGGAAATAAAGATGTGTGAGTTCAGTCACTGCAATGCAAATCACTTCCACCATATTTACCTTGGATTTTGGAATCTGAGGTATCCACAGATCCTGACCCCTGAACAGATTCTTTTCAAGGCTTTGTTTTGAGGTAATTCTCAGCCAGCACAAAAGAACACCTTGGACACACCAAGATTTTGCCTCAAATGATGCCTTGGAGTTCTCAACCCAAGGCATCTTTGTTGGTAGTGAAGAGGCACCGTGGTCAACAATAGAAAATGGCCTCTGCTGGGGATTGGTGCAGTCACAAAATCTCCAACAAAACCCTAGAGCTGAACCTCAACACATGAGCATGCTATTCCACACTTCAGGTGTTTGGTTGATGCATAAAATATCTTCCTTATTAAGCTGTTGGATTAAAACCAATGAAAATCAAAATCAAATCTATTTATTGCTCTATCTACTTTATTCTCAAACATGATTTGGGTCTTGACTATATCTCAGCATAGAGACACATCACAACTATTGATATCCAAGTTTTTTCTCACATTTTGTCTTAATGTTAATGACCACAGAGTGGGCACTTGATTCTGTAGTTTCTGAGGTAGTCATCAACATACTTCTCCAAGCCCCAAACTTTTTGTCCCATAAGGTCATAATATCTTTTGAATATATATGCCTGATCTTTCACATCATTGGGCAGATCTTCAGACCACTTTCCAATATAACCCCTTGCTGTCAAGTATTTGTCCACTTTATTCTTTGGACTTGTAAATAATAATTTTAAATAATGGATCCTCTGAATCTCAAGACCCATATAATTTGCAATCAGAATCTCCCCCAACTTAGGTCCATGAAATATTATTGGATGTCTAGATAGGACCTTCTCACACTTCTGTACCTCTGGACGATTGGCCAGCACAGACAATTGTTTGATGCGAGATAGTACCAGAGAGGAGATCCAAGTACTTGAGCATGTTAAATAGTAATTGGTATATTCTTCACCCCAGGGAAATTTAGATATTTGAATTGTCTCATTGTTAGAAAGAGTGAACTTTCCCTTCATGATCTTCATCAATTCATCAACCTTTTCCAAAATCTGTTCAGGAGGTAGTGAATCCCAATTTGTTTTATCTGATGATAATTCAAGAACAGTGGAGAAACAGAGAACCACTGGTAAGCATACCCCTTGCATGACTGCCCCTTGCTTTATGACTCTATCCACAATGGTTGAGCTTTGACCTAACTTATTGCAGGACATCATGTTAAATGTTGCCAGTCTTCTTTCAAATTTTTCTTCAAAGATCCACTGAAGTTTTTCATAATCCTCAGAGTTCTTTTTTACTATTGATATCTCATGTAACAGTCTATCCCAATCTTCTGCATTTTTGTTTTTGAACAGTGGCCAAGGCTCCTCAATTTCCAGCATTCTACAAACTTTTTGAATGGGCTCAGATAGCAGATCTTTAAATGTTGACCATTTATTTGTTATATGCCATTCATCATAAATCTGAACTAAGGCACTAGTTCTCATGCATCCTTCATGAAAGTCCTTGAACCTGAGCTGATAGCTTTTGAGAATTTCCCCCATGTGGTCTGGAATCTCAGGAAGCACTTTCTTTAAGTACTCAAGGGCAGCCATGTCAAAATCCATCTTTAACCCAGCTTTCTTGTTGTCTAAATGTAGAGCTTTGTTCATGAATTCACACACACATAATTCAGAATAGTCTTGTTTTTCTTCAGGCTTCATTTCATCAATAACACTTAACAAGGTTTTAGATGTTCCTAGGCTTTGGACCTTTTTAGCTTCACCAACATCTTGGATTTTTGCTCCTTTCTTATGTTTGCTTCCTTTTTTATTCTTCTTGTGATTCTTTTTGTTAGTTTTTGAGGACTCTCCAAGAGTTGAAATTTCTGAGATATACTGGGTTTCACTTGACTGTGGCATTTCAGGTTGTTCTTTGTCTTCATTGACTGTCTTGTCATGATTTTTTGACCTTTCCTTCACAGTAGGTAACATGCTCAGTGAGCTGTTCTTGACTTCATCATTCATCTCTAAGCCTTGTTCAGGACTTGTACCTTCAGTTTTGGCGTATTGTTCAGAAATTTCTGCAAACTTATTCTTAGTGGTAGGTATATTGTTGGCCATCTCTTGAGGAACNGGTATATTATTGGCCATCTCTTGAGGAACAATCACTTCCAAAGCGGGGAAGTTGACACCCCTCACCTTATTTGACTTCCCGGATTCTTTTTTAGTTTCTTCTTTTTCCCAGTCTCTTTCTATCTCCTTTGCAACAACCCCGTCACCTTGAAGAGCAAGAACTCCAGTCGAAGACCGCGATAATTTGGGTGCGTACTTGAGCATTGGAACTCTTCTCAGCCCTTTTCCTTTGTCTTGGAATGATCTGGCCGCATTGAGAAGTTGGTCTTGGTTATCTTTCATATTGTTCCTTTGTGAAGTCGCTCTTCTCAGCTCTTTGACGGGTTTTTTATCCTTCCCAGCGTTTAGTAATTGAGCTTGTTGTTCTCGCGCCGCCTCCAGGAGCCCAACGTACGCATCCAAAGCATGGCCATCGCTCTTTGCAGTCACATTAGTTTTTGAAAAATCGTCATATCTCTTTCTATCGTATTCAGCTTCGGCTTTCCTCTGCCCCTGGTTTTTCGCAGGTAGATCGAATGTAGATACACTAGGAACCGGATTCCCTCGTCTGATGGTCGGGCCAATATTTTTAGTCTCGCTTGCATGCTTTTCCTCTGTGGTCAAAGACATCGCAGACATGCTACTTGGCTTTGAGTCTTCATCCTTAATCTCGGTATCTCGAAATGTTTCAACCTTGACGGGGGAAGATTTGAGAGGCAAATGATCGTGGAGTGAGCTCTTTCCATCAGAAAGATCAGTCATCTGCTTTTCATACCCATTAACTTGCAGTGAAACGGTAGCACCAAACGGTTTTGAGGGTGGGGTGAAGCAAGCCCTGAAGTTGAATTAGAGAATCAACAGATCATTCAGATGCATCAGTCAAGGGCGATTTGGCACATACCTTTCTTCCTTGTCTACCAAAGGTCCTTGCGCTATTTCATGTTCTCTTCCAGGAAGCCGTGTGCGAGCAAACTCATACCTCCACTGTTTGATAATGTCATCAACAGACGACTGAAATAACGAAAAGTGTCCAGCACTCCCCGAGTCAAACATCCTTGGTGAGGTCTGAGAAAAGATCGATGGACTTCGCCATATATTGTAACCCGGACCTTCTTTTGCTTTACTGTGGCCGACGGTTCTTTCAATCCTCTCGAAAGCCATGCAGCGCAGAAGAGAGTTCAACAGATATGAAATCAAAATAAGCATGGATAATGAGACTGTATGCATGGCGTCTAAATTTCCGCAATCTGCGTTTTTTGACAGTAATTATAGGAACCGGTTAATGATTTAGAAAAATTGATCTTTGTTGTGATTCAAAACAATCAGTCCACACTCGATCTCAGGATGGGGATTGGAATTCCTGTGAGGTGTGAATTCAAGAGCTCGAGCAATGCGCAATTTGGCAACTTGTACTTGTTCAATTCAGGTGATTTTGGTAAACCTTCTTGATAAAACCTATTTGCAGGGTTTGCTTTTGAGTTTACCTCATAATTTGTATAGTCTTTTGAGCCCACGATGTGGTGGGTGGTCAGCCCGAGCCCCAAGCACTATCCGTCGAGTAGTG
>MWRH01006658.1:0-21831 GCA_002157025.1 Melampsora abietis-canadensis | reverse complement strand
ATGTAAATTGAATCCCCTTTTAAGTGGGGAAATTACTTTATGCTGGTAGTGTGTGATGCTGGGATCATTCGGGCCTTCAAGGTCATCTACAGGTGAAAACTTGTTACTGAAGCCATTCAAAGGTTCAAAGATTACCCTAACATGCCAGCCCAGGATGCATTCACCATCAATCAACTTGAGGACATGTTCATGGCTCAAGAAGCTTGGAACTTGATATCAGCAGATACTATTAGAAACTTTAACAAGCACACTGGCATCCTAGCAGCTTATCAAGAAGAAGATCTATTAGACATTGACAAAGATGAAATATCTCGCTTTCCCACCAATACAGGCCTTGATCAAGCAGTCATAGCACTTGATCATCAAATGGATTGACTCAACTCTTGCTCTAGACTTGAAGAACGCAGCCGCTCCAATAGAATTAGTATTGAAGCCCTCCTTAACGCTGAGGTTGAAACTTGACCAACTGAAGCTGAAAGGCCAATGCCTGCTGACATAGAGATACTTGCTACCACTACTACTGGTCATGAAGTCTTACCAGAAGAAGAGGTGGCTGATGATGCTGATGAGCCTCATCAACCAATTACAATTTCACAAGCGAAATCCGCAATTGACAAGCTGAAATACTTCATGCTTTTGCGCCCAGTTCAGTAATTCAATCCTGAAGTCAATCAATCCAAAGCCAAACATGTGCAAGCTTTGAACAAGCTCATGGATGATCTAACACACAGACAGAACCAAGATCTTACCAGGCAAAGATTACTGTGTTCTTCTCCACTAAAACTCAAGCAAAAATTTCAGCTCATCTACTCAACGTCCAATATGACTCAAATGGATCAACCCCTCAATTTGCATCAAAGTCTCCTTCTACCAAATCACATTCCTCAACTTCTGACTTCAGTCACTCCACCTCTGAATCATCTTCCTTTGAAAGCGATCATGAGTGAGCCCCTTGCCTTTTCACTTCTTATCACGCTGGTCTGAGCTCTTAAGATTCTGCCTGCTGAGTCAATTGATCTCATTTCACAGGTCTTTGCTTGACGTGTGATCTTTTTGAATAAGTTGTTGTACACCTAATCTTTAGTTAGTTTGCTCCAATTGTTTCTCAAAGTCTTTCTCTCCCTGCACTTTTTCAAACAAGACATAATTCTACGTATGACTTGAGAAATGAAACACACAATTTTTGAAACTCATTTGGGCCATTTACTGCGCCAAAAGAAATTTTATCGGCACTAGGCATGACAATTAAGCATAGCATAATTTTGAGCACATTTTATGCTCCTCTTGGGTCTGTTCCGATAAGAAGCATATTTTATATTAGCATGGGATTTGGTGCAACCATCATGCTTATAAAAACATTTCACTGTACCCCTGTTATTTCTTCGATTATCTCTATGATCCTCTTTAAAATTCTCAGTTCTATTGTTAGTTGGAGGTTTTAAATGAACAATGTCCTCTTGATCTTTAGTCAATTGACTATCAACTGCAACCGAGTCAGGATTAACACCAGTTGAGTACCTCTCCCATGTTATTAGACTGAAGCATTCTTCTGAACCTCCTTTTGCATATGCAAATCATGACTTCTATCAGTCACACTTCACTTGTATTCTTTTATTGAGATGATATCTAACTTACAGTTGTCTAATATAACAATCCTTTTGTCTTGCAACAAGGAAGTTCTTGCTTTTGCTTCTTCTGAGAAGGTTCCCCTGTGGACACTGGGATTGCCTGGGGCACCTTCTATTTCATTGCAATACATCTGTTCAAACCACGACATCATATCTGAATGCTGTTATCCAGGCATGTCAAAGACTTAGATTTTCTACATTTTGGAATTGTTTTTCCAAACTTTTCAAGATATCAGTTGCCAGACCATTGCATAATCTGGATCTTTTATCAATCCAACTTACTTGTTTGCAAATGGGACATGTTTTTACATATCTTTTAAGTATTTAACCATCAAAGTCTTAGCTCTTGTCCAATCAGCATATTTCATCCACCATTTGCTTGTTGCTAATTGACCTGTAGATCCATCTCTCTTTTTCAATGAAGAGTTGTTTCCATCTACCATATGATCCAATCGTTGAGCTTATCATCTTCTCTTCAATCATATGATACTGAACTTTACTTCCTTTCTCATTTCCCTTTTCTTTTGTACAACCCTTCCAAACTACCATGAAACGTCCACATTACCGTGCCCAAGCAAAGGAAGATTCAGTGACTGAGGAGAATAGACTAATTGGTTTTCTTTTTACTTCTTTCCACTTTCAACAATACTTACTTTCAACTTGTGAAGATTTGGGCTTTGGATCCAGATAGAAAGGGCTCTTTAGGGAGGCGGTTACGTGTACATTGGCATCACAATTGTGCAATTGTTGCTGCACTCAACAGAAAACCTCAAGACCAAAAATTTTGTTTAGTTATGGTACAAGATCAGATTGCTGAAAAACAATATGACAATATTCCTAATCCTTGTCCTGAAACACATGAAAAATGCCCTTATCAAATGAACAATAGTAGCTTATAGACCATAGGATTGGCAAGAGGAATTTGAAAGCTGTGGCTATTATTTGTCAAACTGCATTAAGTTCTATGACTGCATCTAAACTATCTGGGCTCAAAGCTACATCAGCTTATTTGCTTAAAGAGTGTCAGTATTGCAACCCTGTTGAAACCAATTGGGCAATGTGGGATGGATACAAGGGGGCCAGTTGGTTATTGCAAATCTTATGATGCAGGTGAAATTTCAGGTAGGTTACCCTATTTGCTCCCTTTTCTTTCCCTTGTTTTCCTTCTTTGTGATTTTGATTGATTTGAATAATTCAATTCAATAGGTGGCTATAGACTCTAACCAACCCAAAGTTGAAAAAATCCGGGAGAAGATTGATGCCTGGTGGAAAGAATGTGTGCTGCAACACCCTAAAGCAGGACAACTTGACCCTGAATATCATGTCAATCACACCAACTGTTGAAGACAACATTGCATTGGTGGAAGCCTCACCTTTACCAAGTACTGTTCCTAAATGTGTTGACAGTCCCTGATACCCCAATCCGCACCTGTAGTACATTAGGGACACATGCAATGACACAATTTTGTGGAGCCATGTAGTGATCCTCTCACCTAAAGCCGAAATGCCAAAAGGCAGGTATGCGCCTTCACAAATGTTGCTATAAAACCCCTTTTGGCAATGGTGGAAATGGCCGTTAATATGCCAGTCCAGCCATCTGTGTCAAACTGCATGAAACTTGCCTAAAAGCACTACTTGGCCTTGTTCCTGCCCATTGTATGAATTACACGCACAGGTGATATGTCAGCTGAATGGTGTTGGGTTGCGCCATTGATAACAACAACAGCAGGAAATGAATGTATCATGCAAGTGTGGAACAGCAGCTTTTCTTTTATTCCCTACCTGACAGTGACAAAATCATCGGTGAGCTTCTTTATAAGCAGCTTCTCTTATTATGTACAACAAAAACCAATCAGCCCAGGTATGTCAGAACCTGCAGCACACTTGCACTCCAGTTCAATATTCAACTGTATGTCATCACAGCAGTAAATTTATGCAAGGTAATTCTATATAGTGAGCACACCCTTTGAAAATGATGTAGAATACATACCAAATGTCAATTTTGCCATGTACTTGGTATTGTAGTTATTACATTATCAGATACAGGTATGAATGTTTGAAATGCCCTGTGTTCAAGGTACGGGGGCAAAAATACTTCTTGCCATTATTACAGCTCCATTGAGGATCAATCAAGAATTCAAAGACATTTTGTGTAAAGAACTGCTATGTACCATGTTGAGGTTTTGGTCATATACAGGACAATAGATGACAGGTTTCAAGAGCTCTCCAGAGATTCAGGGCATTGTGTGGTTGACCGTGTGTGTAGATTTTCTGATGTGTTTGTTGTCTATGTGAAATAAACATACCCTTGAGCATGCAAACTAATCAAGATCTGTATTGTGAAGGGTGAGATTTATGAAGCACTAGAGAACTGCGCAGGCATCCCTGCAGCAGACCACTGGTCTTCAAAGACCAATGAAGCAACCCTCATATCCAAGTTCTACAAGTACAACAAATCAGCTGTTTTTCTAATCTCTGGAATTTCTACAGGTCAATGCAACCAAAGTCACTTTATTGTTTTGACTGTTCTTAACTTCCCACTTTGCATGCTCAGTAACAGCTTTCACTCTTATTTTCATAATTGAATTATTGCCATATCTCTCCAAGTATGACTTGTCTTGCATTCAAGACAAAGTTATCTGCCAGGCAGACTATTTCTTTTGCAAAATACTACATACTTGATACATTGAATATATACAAAAATACTACTCCAAAGTGGGTGACAGCCTTTGATTTTTAACAATAGATGATAACTTCACGCCTTGCCTTTGAGCATCACCATGGAAAGTGCTCATGTAGTGTTATTACTTCAGGGCATAGTTTATGTGACATAACCAACTCAACATGGGCCAATTCCAGCTTGAACTTGGTCACTGTGCATAATCCTGATTCTGAAGCTGCATTTCATTCAACATTGTCCCACACCAATGCCTTGAATAAGGGTCACTTTGAGATTATGTTTAAAACCAACAAGGGGGTTGGTCAAAATGGAAGTTGCAATTGGGGTACGTGTGATTTGTCTTGTGGGGGAGATCACCAACTGTTGATGGGCAGCTATAAGCTTTGTAGCAAAAGGACCACAGTTGACAAATGCCTTGAGGGTGCACGGTAGTACAAGCACCAGTCACAAACATATCATTCAATGCAGGCTTTTCATCAAAAAGCATTGGTGCTTGGAAAACAGAGGTGATCTGTGGAAAATCACCACAACAATAGGCTTGTATCCAAATCAAGAACAGAAAGGGTTTTTTGAAAGGGGAAATAGATGACTTGACATCATTGAGGAATGATTCACGAGGAAAAAGAACAATATCAAAAAGCAAGTTATCAAAAGGACAAATAGTGTAAAACCAAAAAAGACTGTAAGGGGGACAGTATTGAAAGGCAAAGACGTGAAACAGGCCAGAGGAAATGACCTAAATCAGAGAAACAAAAAAGTGAGCTCAAGGTCCCAGAATCAAAGTGGACCTGTGGACCTGTTCATGCGGGTAGGTTGTACGTTTTTATATATTAAATTTGTAGGCATTGTAGAGGTACAATGGCAATGGGACCAAGGAGATTTGGTAGTATAGCACTGTCCCATCATCCCTTTGAGTGTAGCATTTGCTCAATGTGTCTTACCCCAAATTTTCATGACCAGTGCTTCCAATCAAGCCACATGAAACAGTTGATGAAGGGGAGATAGGCGAAGCTTGAGAACAAGTGGAGTGTGTACTACAATACCACATATTCCACGTTTGCTGCAGTGCAATTTCCTTCTTATGATGAGTGCAGGGCAATGGATATTGGCAATTTTTTTCTGGAATTATTCATCTTTTACTCACACAGATGAGCCTTGGTCCTGTGATGCACCAACTGGTGTGGGGATCCAACATTTCCTGAAAGTCAGCCAGTGTGATGTAGAATTGAGGAGTATTGCAAGGGAGGTCAGGGCAATGATCATGTGGGCTTTCAAAAGCATGAAGACGCTAGATGACGAAGATAGGATTGCAGCGAGAGGTGAGGTTTGATTCAGTAATATATCGGTGTTAACATTGAAGCTAATACATTTCCTCACAGAAGCCAATGGTTTTGTAGAAGATGTCTACCTTGAAGTGAACTAGGCAATTTTTTTGTATGGTATAGTACTGCTACCTGCACCACCAACAATTTTGCCTTGGATTGAAGAATCCAAGGCATTGTTGGATGAAAATCCTTGGACAGATCTTTTCCAAGGTTTCTTTCCAAGGCATTTTTGTGCCTTGACCCTTGTATGAAACTTGAAAATGGTTCTATCCAAGGTTTGAGAGCCAAGAATACCTTGGATTGAAAAATCCAAGGCAAATTTGTTGGTGGTGCTGAATAATGTGTTATTGTGGCCAAGTGTAATACATCCCAAGCTTATATCTACAAATTTGGATTGGCGCTTCCAGGCAGGGGTACTTGTAAAAAGCTGACAAAGACACAGACAGATCTGGTCCATGTGAACTTTGAACAGGAGATAGAGAGACTAATCTGGTGTACTTATACATCGCTGAAAGGGTTTCCAGACTGATCTGGTGTTCTTGAACATGTATCAGACAATACACAGACTGGTCTGGTGTTCTTATCCACATATCAGAAGACACGCAGACTGATCCTTTGTACTTTTACACATTGCAGGTGGTCAACAGATTGGCCTGGCATACAGCACTGCAGTTATATGGTGACAGATTGGTGCGAGGGACTTGTATTTATGTTTATTTCTGACTGGTCAGATAAATCTGTTAGATCTGTGGGAAAAATTGGGATAATATCCAACAATAGTGGACACTGTATCTTTGGGTGATATCCATTTAATCAGTATGCCACAGGTGGGCCAGGCAAAACTGATCAGTCCTGGCTCAAGGCTTACCATGAAATCTATGAGCATTTTTCTGATGAAATGTGGGAAATAAGGAACAACATTCCAACATATCCTGTCTTCTTCCAATTCGATTACTTCTATATCACAACAACTACTTCCCCTCCTGTTAAGATCACAACTGAAACAATTGAAGAACATGCAGCAACACATGTGATGGAGTTGAGCTTATCATTAAGGGTGATAAATATGACAAAGATTATCCTCCAACAACAGAAAAGCTGAAAAAAAGAAAGTAACTAGAAAACAAAAACACACCAAAACAAAACAAACCTTCGATGTCTGAAGAAGAACTTGATAGTGTTCCCACCTCAGATTCCTGTGTAAGTGATGTGGTATTTATAGGCCAACAAGGGTTATACAATAACTTAAGAAGGGTCAACCACTGGTGAAGAGCAAATAGAATTGCCTAAGACTGCCTACTCAAATCAACCAACCGTGAGGCACATGTTGACCAATTTATGATAACAGAGAAATTGATAAAGAACCAGAGAAATGTATCTCAATAATTTGGAAAGTATTATTCCCACTTTTAAAGACTGAAACACACACTGAATTAACACAAAAGAAACACTAAATAGAGTGTTATTCCAACAAAAATAAACTTATAGTCTTATAAACCCTAAAGAAATTTCTCCTTTACTTTGAAAGGTGCATATTTGGTAAACTTAGTGCAGATGTAGTAAGAAAATGATGATCCTCAACACTACAATAACAGTATAAGATGAAGAGAAAAGGGAAGAGAGCACCAAAAAAGCACCAACAACCATATATAACACTACTACCATCAACAAGCATATATAACAATACTACAAAAATGGTATACAGCTTGATAAATTCAACAAAATTCCTCAAACCCTTCCTGATCTCTTCTTATTAACCTCAATGAAAATTAAACTATGTAAGATTTCACAAATTCCACCAAATAAGCCAATATTGATGGGAGAATAGACATCACTGGGATCCCCCCCTGCCACCTGACTGTTTCCTGAAATCATGAGTTGTCCCTTATATTTGTCAATTTTCCCAGAAGGCAACATCTTCCTTTTGAAAACCCACATAGACCAAGGACTCTCAACATTCTTTGGATGTGGTACCAGCTTCCAAGTGCTCAAATGCATCAAAGTATCGATTTCAATTGGAGCCGCTTTCTTCCATTCATTAGCTTCTGCCGTACTGATGGCCTTTCAATAAGATTTAGGCTTGGGAGACATAATATCAACAAGTAAAGCCAAGTGATTGGTAAGAAGAGAAGAGGGAGTATAACGCTTGGGAGGCACACTAACTTGTGAGCTTTCTTGAGACAGAGGCTCAGGAGACGCTGTAGCTTATGGTTGTTGTGTATGTGGAAGAGCATGCCCCTCATTTTTTGGCACATTTGTTGAATAATCTCATGGCAATGACAAAGGTAAATCTTCATGTATATTTTCTTGTGGTGAAACTTGAGGTAAGTTGTCTTGAAGCTAATCTTCAGTCAAAATATCTTGAACTATCTTAGGGATTCTGAGGCAAATGAGGTATACTATCCTGCAGAGGTGCTTGAGATAAGTCCTGTTTTACATCTTGAGGCTTATGAGGAATGCTTGAAAAAAGACCGCACTGGACTGGTTTGTTGATTGAAGTCAAATCAGGCCAAGGTGGAACAAGCAACTCAGAAACATGTTTACTGGGAAAATCACAAAAAGGAAACACAGTGAGTGAGGAAGAATTTGAGGAATCCGTCTTGACAATCAAATGACAAGCTTGATTGTATGCCACCACATGTTTCCCTTCTAGCACAGCGTAAAGAAAGACAGCCTCTTGACAAACAGGTGATATTTTGATTGTAAAGGTGGCAGTATTAAAGACTGAATCAAGAAGCCGGAAGGGGCAAACAAACCTTTATCATCTATAGGATAATTCAAAGCAGATGAAGGAGAACAACAAATGGCATTGGTTTTTGTGGGCAAATTTCCAAAGCAGAAGATCATATGCTGGAGACAATCAGGCCAGAAATAAAGTAGAACTTTGGAGGAAGAGAATAAAGCATGCAGTTGCTTGGATGCAGTAGGATTCCAATGTTCTTCCAAGCCATTTGACTTGGGTGTATAAGGAGTGCCTTGAACATGATTTATACCTTCACTTGAACATAGATTTGCCATGTGCAGAGTGACGTCTTCAGATCCATTATCAGACCTTAGATTCAATACTATAGGACCAAATCAATTACAAATATAATTGATATATTTCTTGAAATGAAGGTGTAGTTGATCTTTAGTCTTCATTACATAGCAGACAGTTAACTTTGAAAAGTCATTTCTGAAGAAATAAAATGGGTCAAACCCAATTTAGACTCAAGTGGAAGAAATGCAACATTGGAATGAACTATGCCAAAATAAATTAGAGTGAAGCAAGAGCAAAAGGTTCTTTTATGTGAATTACTTTGACAACAATGCAAACAAATCTTAACATGATCCACATCCTCAGTAGACACACTAAATTTGATTCCTAAACTGTGCAGAGCTCTCCTAGTGCCATATTCACCTAAACACTCAAGTGCGCAGTAGCATTGATAAAATGGCGTGTCAGGAACAGTTGTAGTTGACAAATTGAGTGATGAAGAAAAGTGCTGACCGGACGGTCCACAATGATTCAGCCGTTAGCAGTGCCCGCAAGTAACAACCATATCTTGCTTGTTTCTGCTTTCAATACTATTGTAAAGAAAAAGAGTCAAGTAACCCAGCAAACAAAGTTGAGAAATGAACCAAAGAATATGCTTAATGCCAGGTACTTTGATCACATCAAACTTTGCACCCTCCAACATCGAAGGTATAGGTAAAGATCATTGGCTTGCAATTTCCAAAACGTACACCATTTGCCCCTATGATAGCACAACCTTGCAAAAGCAAATCCTGAAAAGATTGCTCCATTTCATCCGGGGAAAACTTAGATAGACACAACTTTGGGTACCCTGAGTCCAGTATCCAAACACATCTACCAAAGTCAATACCCAGAGTAAAGTATCTTTGTTAACCCAAAAACCAGAACCCCCTGGCCTGAAAAGATGAGCAGGGGGTGCAGGATTCTACATAGACACATTTTGAGAGGCACCACGGTAGGTTGAGATACGTCCTGATGCACAACATCTGCTTGAGAAGAAGAAGATAAAGCAGGGAGCGGTGGTTAATTCTGAGGAAGCCCAGAAGACCATTCCCTTGCAAGCTTGTGGAATCTTGGGCATCCATTGCCACGCATCCCACAGTGGCTACATTCAACATTTGACCTTTTATTGCTACAAGGAAGTTGGGATTTAAAGTGTTTGGTTGTTCTCTTAGAGGGTTGAGGCGGAAAAATAGCTTGAGTAGGGTTAGGCCAATTAGTAACCGCAAGAACTTGATTCAAATCCAAGTTGTGATCCCGTCTACAAATACCTTCCCTTAAAAGTGCATAAATCAATGAGACAGAAGTAATTGACAATTGGGATGATAGACCACTGACAATGGAGTTCCAATCAGTCAGAAGAGGAGAAATGATTGCAGCACAAACAATGTCATCAATAGTTAATCTTGGTTTAGAGACCAGTTGTTGCAGCTGGGTCCCAAGGCACTCAATGTTATTCAGAGGATCATCAATATTGTCATCCACCATCTGACACAAAATGAGACAACAAATAATCAGAAGCTTTGACGCCATAGAAGCATTGTTATGGGAATCCAATAGCACTTGCCACATCTTTGCAGCATCACTCATAAAAGGACGCATGGCGTTATAGTTAAAAGGATGAGCATATTGAAGTAAGACAGAACAAATGATGTTGTTTTGTTGAACCCGTTGAAAATTTGGTTGCGCTGGATCTGAAAGCTTGGGATTCAAGATGCTAGGCCGCCACCAATAATTGAGCCTTATATGGCCAACTCCCAATTCCCATAATTCAAATTGTTGCCAGGAGGACCTGCAAGGCTAGAAGTCCCCAACAAGGACCAACTAGAAAAATTGTTGATGTTAGTAGGTGGAGTCAAAAAATCTTTCCCTTTTGAATCAGGAGCCAGTGGCAGCGGCAGGATTGGAGGTTGAAGCCATCTCAAAAAAAAATCAAAAGATGCTGAGATTAGGTGCTCATAACCTGTTGAACTGAATCCAAACAGAAAACAAGCCTAGTATGAGATGAAAGCAAAAACAAGAGGAATTTTAGAATAAGATTGTAAATAGATGCAGTCAAATGAAAAAGACAGGAAAACAACAATGACTGGAAGGAATTCAGGTCCATAAAGGATAGAATGAAAAACTGAAATTAAATGATGTCATGGTACAAATATGGAAAACATTACAATGACACAAATGCATTGATAATAAAGGAATATTAAAAGAAAATGTGATAACAACTTTTGAGAGCAGATATATCAGATGAAGAAATCCAACAAGATAAAACACTCATAGGTATCATAGCAAATCTCCTAGGATGGTTCATTGAATGGCTTATATATATATATCAAACAACTGAGTCAGATAGAGTTTTTATGTTGTCAATTCATTTGTGGCATATACTCCACATGATGATCTTGATCTGGACAATATCTGGTTTCTTGAAGAATCACTAGTTGATCAAGGTAAATTGCAGATGTGCATTGCAAATGTGTATTCCAACACATGACAAGTTGGAGATCCAACAAGAAGTTCACAGTAATACTTATGAAGATGTTTAGCAGTAACAAATCAGGAATTTGGTTCCTGGGACCTATATTTTCACCCGGGAAATCATCTTCCCAAGATCATGAACAGAACCACAATAATGATTACATTGCTGAACATGTCAGAAACAGTGGTCAGCCTGATCTTGGTGAAAGTATGGCATCTTTGGAAGTGGTTTATGAAGACAGAGATTGGGATGAATCACCACTATAGAAGATCAATTTACATCTTTTGTTGAATGTTTCTCCATAGTTAACCCGTGTTTCTTTCTACATCCTCTTCTTTGAGTATCTCCATTGTGATTATAACCAAAGCAGACCTATCTTGCCTGTAATTTTTGTTCCTCATCAATCTGTGACTCAAAGCACAGAGATGCGGTGTTCAAATGAAACTGTTCTAAACAGCATTGAGTCACAATCTATTCAATTTTGAAAATTTGAAATTTGAAAAGAAGCTTTTGAAACCAGTTCCCGTCCAAAGTGCCTTCTAGCACTATAAGAAAGAGAATCTTTTTTGGGTGGTAAAGAAAAGGGTTTACATAACAAACCCCTGAGACACCCAGAGAGAAGGAAAAAATCCAAAAAAATGCATCTCATTCCTATATGTTGTAGCTCCACAGTGAGTATTCATTTGTGTTTTACACACAGGTATTGTTTGATGTACTAACCATGAAAGTGCAAAATCCTCAAATAACAACCTGAAACAACACCTGAAATTTGGCCCAAGATTCTGGAGACAGGATTTTGCAATTGAACAACAGCCATGAGTTTCACAATTCTGCTTGGAGTTGACCAATTGCTAGTTCATTCAAAATCCGGACCTTGGTTTGTCAAACTTGATTGAGGCAGTCTGATGTTATTTGTCATTAACACCTGCTATGTTTGTTGTAAGGGTTTTTCATAGATAGCTATGTATAATCTCACACAGACTTGCTATGTATGTGATGTGCTATGAGGAACTGTAGAGGGGAGGTTTTAGCCCTTCCATGGACTCAAATCCAGGTGGTTTGTGTAACAACCACAACAGGTATGGCCGTATTTAGATTGCAAAATCCTGTCTTCAAAATCTTGGGCCCAATATCAGGTCTTGTTCTGGGGTTTGATTTTGAT
The DNA here is from genome assembly GCA_002157025.1 of Melampsora abietis-canadensis. Lineage (NCBI taxonomy): Eukaryota > Fungi > Basidiomycota > Pucciniomycetes > Pucciniales > Melampsoraceae > Melampsora > Melampsora abietis-canadensis. Next base: position 9,544 of record MWRH01006658.1, on the reverse strand, counting down.
AATTTTTCACTGTTATTGTTAGTACATTGAACACTATCTGTGTGTACAATACAAAACAATACTCATCATGCCACTCAAACACGTCAAAATCAGATGCATATTTTTTTGGATTTTTTGCTGTCCTCATGGTGTCTCAGGATTTTACTTTGTGAATACTTTTCTTTACCGCCCAGAAAAGATTATATTTCTGGTAGGGTAAATCACCAACCCTTCTTACTTACCAACTTGAACATTTTATCTTAGACTTTTGTGTCTTTGGGTAAGTATTCTAACTCCAACATTTGGAGTACCCAAAATATTTGGCTGTGACTTCTTTTGTCTACAATCAATTCTACCTTAAACAATTTATACAACTTGAATCAAACAAAGGAAACTGTCCTGATTCTATTTTCCCCGCATGGCAATTTGATTTGACTTGGATTGATTTAGTTCATCATTGAAGTGTTTTCTTCCTTATGTATAGTCATCTTCATTGATTGGTTTGTCAACTTTATACACTGACTATCTTTGTTTTTGGATCAAAACTTTTCTTGGTGATTAGATAAGAATACATTGACTCAACTTAAATCAACCCAATTATTGTTTCCATTTGAGTCAACCAAAAATTGTTTCCATTTGATCCCCCTGAAATTGATTGTCTCAACATCCCATTGTCCAATTCAACCAAATTAGATTCATTTGAACTCAAAACTATCAATCTCACTCACTTCAAAGTGATTAAACTTATTCCGTATGATCACTTCATTCTTTCTTCCATGATGGTCAGAGACCAGTACACACAGAAGTCTCACAGGCCAATTTGGTGGTGGATGAGATTGAATCTTGCATTTTCATTCTTCACCTTGTGGATGTAGGACTACTTGATGCCAATGCCATTCCTCTATCAAATTGGTCTTGGATCACAATAATCTATGGTCACTGCACAAGGTTCAACTGTACTTGCCCTCTCCAAGACTGAGTCGGCTTCACGCACCAAAGTTTTGGATAGAGTTTGACACAGACCTTATGCAACATTATTATCCAAGTGTGGGACGGATGCTCAAACACAGCCCTCATCTTTCAAAAAAACTCCAGAACAATTCCAAGCAAGCTTTTTGCTCTGTAAAAAAGCTTGATTACTGATGCACAGTTTAGAAAGTTACCTTCAAAGTGTTATGCTATCTAAAATATTGACTGGAATTCTCTGAAAACTTTGTTTATTGACATGGAGAGATGCACAATGTCTGGCAGATCCCAACAATACGATCTACACCCCTGGGCTGGCCTTGACATCCCCGGGAAGCTGGGCCTTTTACCTATCCATACCTGTCACTAGGTCTGCAGCATGCCTACTGCTGACCGTGACACACTGGATCCCGCCCATGAAGACAGGCCTTTCCCCCAACCAGCACCACGGCTCTGTATAGGGGTGTAGATAGTCCCATTGGGATCCACCAGACATTGTGCATCTTTCTACGTTGATAAACAAGGTTTTTGGGGAGTTTCTTTCCAATGTATTAGAGACTATCAGACATTGGAGGTGACTTTCCAAGCTGTGCATCAATAATTAAGCTTTCTTGCGGAGCAAAACAAGAATATATTTCAAAAATTGAGCAATGATAAACCCATACCAAAGCTATCCACCCAGGCATGGATAATACCATTGGTATCCGCCAGAAATTGTGCATCTCTTTACATGGATACACAGGATTTCTGGTGGAAATGAAGCGTTAATGAAGTTCTCATGAAGTCACGGTAGTCTCTGTCCTGCCAGAGTATACTCAATTAACAGTTGTATGCTCTCTGCCCATTGTGAATCCTCAACTGATGATGTTTCATTTCTATTTGTTATTAGTAATCAGGAGCAATACAACATAAATCTGCATCGAAGAAATGTGGTCAGAAGAAGCTCAATGCTAATCAAGGGGAAATCCCAACAGGAATCAAGAGAAGCAAAATCATTGCTTGTTGAGTTTGTCATCAAAATCACACAACCCTATCTTCTGATCCAATGTTGAACATGAATTGAGCCGAGAACAAGGTTTACATTTGTGCTGAATTTAAACAAGAGATCTGTGATTGACTTGGTCTTCCTAGAGATGTTTTATTTAGTTTTTGAACCGGGGTAAAAAGTAGCATTTATCACTCACTTTTGGTACTGCGGTCATATTGAATGAATAGAGATCCAAGCTCCTTGCTGTGATCTGATTCAACAAACATGAATATACTGGAAACAACACCGCAACCGCTATGCACCACACTGGGTTTAAGCCTGTTTCTGGATGTGGAGCAGAGAGCTTCACTCAAAGTTGCAGTGCTCATAATTGCTCATCTTTGATTTTTTGTTGTGTGAATGATTTTAGTGGTGCAATCACTACAAAACGCACATGACTGTAGTAAATGTGGGGCCAGTGTACTGTGTTGTGTGCAACGCAAAAATTAAAAAAACAACCTGTGCACAACGCAAAGGGTTGCTCCAGTTGCATGTTGCTGTTGCCGTCAGCCGTTACTGGCAGTTGGAAGGCAATTGAAATGATAGATTGAGTGGTGTAAGCTTAGAGAGAACATAGTACTTAGGCATAATACAAAAGAGTAGAAAAGGACATGAAAAAAGCAAATAATCAAGAGGGAAAATAAGTTGAGAAATATAGAGGTTGAACTGTTCCTTTTTATATTGTCTACTTCCACAAAAGGCCACAAAGGCCTCATTTGCCTCTTTATACTTGTGCTCTAATGATGCCACCATAACCATGATCCTACACAATACTCAATGGTCTGTGGTACCAACCGGATGTGATCCAAAGAGCAGATATTGGCTGCTGCTGAGAAAGTTCTTTCAGCAATTGCTGAACTTTCTGCCAGACTGAGATAGTCTTTTGCCAAAGATGCCAAAACCAGAAAAGCACCACAATTAACCTGTCAAAATCACACTATTGGTCATCAAATGGTAAAAGCATAAAGAGAAGAGAGAGGCTGTACCCTCCACCATGGCAAGACTGCTGTTGTTTTGCATACGTTGGCTTTTACAGACATAGGATGTGTTCCTTTGAGGTAAGAAGCAACCTTGTTTGATTCCACCTCCAGACCTTGAGCTGTGAAGAGTTCAAAGGGATTGTTGTGATTGCTTGATGATGCCGGGACCTTTTGTGTGAGTTTTACATTGTCTTAGGGAAGCTTGCATGTACAAGTGTCAAATTTGGCTTCTAACAGTTGGCGTGCTCAAGTTGTAATGTTATGCTCCATTCCAAAGGCCCGTTTGGAGAACTGAAGTTGGAAAAAGGGATCAGGTATGGTTTCCATGACTGTTGTATCACACTCCAAAGCTTCTTCAAGCTACTTATCAACATGTGCTTGCATTGATCAAAGCATTGGCAAAAGGGCATCCCCAATCAGTAACTCCTCTACCCAGGAGGCAAGGTGAACCTTTAGCACGTAGAATTCCGGGATGACCATGCAGCCTGTGGGACCGTCACCCTCCACACGCTTTGAAAATTCCAGGAAAGGCTTAAATTGGAAAACAATCAAAGGAAAAGGTCAGCTAGGAAATAGAATTGGTATTAAAACCCACACTGACTGCAAGTTCTGTTGTTATTCCCTCAAGGGCAGTACAGTTGTCTGGGGCAGAAGAAATCTCATGAAAATAGCCACACAGATTTTGGCTACATTTTCAACGCTTCTTGGATTCAAGGAGGTCAAGGTCATCCAACAAAAGCTTGTTGACCACCTGATTATCAATGAATATGCCACAATCAATTGAACTCAATCTGAAACAATAGGAGAACAAAAGGGAGAAATTGCCACTGACTTTACGTGCCTGGACCAACTGATTTAATGAATAAAATTTGTTGTCCCACTGAGTGGCATTGTACTTGGGTGTCAAAGGCAAAAACTTCAAATTTATGCCCTTTGTGATTCTTGAAAAATGTTGCCTACATGCCGCAGAACAGGCCACTCAATGTGATATGGAGTTGGCCTTACTGATCAACCCATTCAATGGTTTTGCATGCTTGCATGCGGCACTGATGTCACAGCCCCCAGTCACTAGTCACTGGAATCCCAGCATCCCATCTCACAAAAGTTTTCTAATTCTTTTTTTAAATGAAGAATTGCTGTGATCTTAAACACTTCTCTCAGATTGTGTGACTCAACTCAAAATTCTGAGCTCTCGACTGAGGTGGTTGAGTTGGGTCAATCAATCTGAAATCTGTCTTTGACTAGACAACAATCCTTAGATTCATACACTGATTCACAGTCAAATACAGCTTTTCTTTCCTACTCCCAAGCAAGCTTATGAAGTGTTTCATCAATATCTTTGAGCCAGGTGTGAGGTTTTTTGAATAACAAGAGCATGACTACTTTGGAGCTCATTGAAAGATTTAGCAGGTGGAGATCATGAAAGAAGAACAAGAAAGATGAAATGAAGAAGCAGTGATGGATTGTATGATGAAGGGAACCCCTAGCAAATTAGTATTAAAAAAGGTCAGAAAAGCAGGTGAGATTACTTAAGTGATACCCGGCGCTCAGAAACTGCCCTCTGGAAGGTGCGGACACACTTTTGAAAGTGGATTGATTGTGTTACCTTCTTGGCAGTGAGTATCAAAACACCTGGCAGCTTGCGGTCTATACATGACACTAACCTGATGATTGTAGGAAAGCCTGTCAATTTAATCAAGCCACTTTCTCATCCAGTGGAGACAAATTGACTGCTGAGCTGATGGTCAAGGATTATCTTTATTATCCAAACAACAGTCTGTGTTTGGTAAAAGGTTGAGGTATTCTGGAAGATATGCTGTGAGGGTTTTTTGATGGTAGTCATAGAGCTGTTCCAAATGTGTTATCAGCTGGAAGTAGGTATGAAGTCACGCGTGACAATGTACTTTGCTTCTTTTCCTAGTCCTTTCCCTTTGTTTAACTTTGACTTCTTCCCTGAAACCATTCTTGATTTGTTCCATCTGTCCACACACCCAGTGCTTCAAGTGATGGGTTTGAGTCCAAAACTTTTTATTCATACCCTGCTTGTCTCACAATGTAATGTAGGACACCTAATGTGTAGAATGTACAACATGTGACATGTAGATTTTACAATGTGAAACATGTATAACATATGTTACACTTATTTTATATATGGGACACTGATATGTAACTGTGGAAATTGTACTGATACAGCTACATGCAGTGTGACTGGACAATCTCTCTCAATCATATCAAGCTGATGTTACAAAGTGCAAGGGGAAGTGATGTGCTGAAGTTGGAAGGACAACATAGTATGAAAATTTCCACCAAAAATCAAATTGCCTAGCTCAGGTGTTTTTCAAGCAAGCTTCATTTGTCTAAACTGGGTGGAGTGTTTGGGGTGGTTTTGGTCATCTCAGTCTTGGGATAGACAGCTAAGTCTGAACCAAGGAATCTGGTAACTGCATTGAGCCCAATAATATATTTGATCATGACAAGTTTTGAAGCTTAATAATATACAAATTTCAGCTGTATGTGCTATGAAATACTAAAATCAACCAAAATGACAAATTACGGCCTTTCTCAACTCCCTCATACTTTCTTTGTCCTTCTTACTCATCATGTCTTCCCAAGTTTCTCAGCAACCAGCTTTTTTTCCTTTTCTTTCTGTCTGTAAAGTGAGCGCTTCCCTACCACCCATTGAGTAAGTATTTTCTTTCACCTGTGGCCCACAGACTCTACAATAGATAACCAGACAGAATATGTGCAAAGCAAACGGTATCAAACCCCAATCAAGTTGACAGACTAGTCCAAGGCTCAGAAGAGTTACATATCACAAGCACAAGTCGCCAACAAGTCATTTTCATACTAGTATGGCCCTGCCAAAACAAAAGTTATATTGTAGAAAGTCAAAAATTGCCCAGACCAGTCTGCCAGAGCTATACAGCACATCGCACTAGTCAAGGTCCAAGTACTAAAACCAGGCCGGTCCAGACCAGTGTGGTTCCAGCAGACCCATCTGGTTCTAACTTCAGTAATGCTAGACCTAATTCAGATCAGTTTGTGTCACAGCTCTGACCAGTCTGCTCCTCACCAACAAAGATAATTAACACACCAGGCTGGTCAGCATGGTATATCAATCCCTCACGTCACTATAGGAAGGTCTACAACTACACTCAACTTTCACTTGACTTCAACACTTTCCTTCTCTGCTCATCTTCATCAGCCTGGTCTGCAGGAACTACACTCAATCGGAACACCCTGACTTCAAATGCAACCCGGAAATCTCATTCAACTTCAATTTTTGTTTGAGATCATTTAAGACGACTTCAAAACCTTTTCAAATCATTTGATCCATTTGACTTCAACCCCTTTTTCAAATCATTCAAGCTCAATACTTACTTCAACACGTTCAAGCTCAACATTACTGTCAAGAATCAATGATTTTCAAATTCTCACCACCCCCAAATAACCTCAAAGCTCAGAGTTCAAAATCAAATCAAATTGAATCAATTTTGATTACACAATTGAATTGATATCATCCCACACAATAACAACAAGCAAGTCAACTTTGATACAAACATTGATTGAATTATACATATCGAATGAATTATATTCAGAAAATACAATCAAAAACACCTTCTCATTTCACATCAAATGTTACCTTGCATTCAACAAAATCAATTCAATTCTTCATCTGCAGCTTGAAATCCTACCTCAGTTTCAGCTATCATTAAACCTTTTTCAATCAATACTAATTCATTCATTGCTTGAGCAGGTACAGATTGACATTTTACTATCTTTTCCCACAAATTTGTTGGCCTCTGAACCAAGCCCTTCCACTTTGATATCAATACTTCAAACAATTAAATATTTTTCCCTGAGTATTTCACAGTCTTTCAAAGAAGATATGGAAGGTTCAAACTCCAAACCATCCAAGTGCGGCGTAAATTCAGGGTCAATCAATTGTGTAATGCCTTGAGCACATTTTGGCCCAGTTCCCAAAAAGACTTTGACACCAGCCTGCTCTTCTAAACAAACTCCACCAGTTGCCCTCTGCCTGGACAATCAACGCAGCCTCCATCAAAAACAGAGAAATGTCAGCAGGAAACAAAACATGTTGTAAGTGAATAGAACTCACCCATCTCACTCTGAACTAGAGGTGCTGCAAGTTTTTCCTCTGTCATCAAAGCAAACCTTGCCATATTTTGAACTTGACAGCTGATCCTCTTGAGTTTTTCCTCTTCACTCCTTGCAGTACGGAAAGCCTGAATTCCAGTCTGAGTTGCCAAGTCTACTGCCCACGGCTTGTCAGGATGTGTCAGGTGCCCAATGTTCCAAAACGCATCAGTGATATCTAGGCTTCTAATTTTCTTGATTGTTGGTAATTGTAGCAGTGGAGATTCTGGATATGTCTGATGATACATTTCAACACTAGCCTGGTAACTACTGTATTTCTGGAGTAGGGACTTATTCCTCTTATCCATGACGCTTTTGTACCTCGCTTGCTCACTAGTCCTTCCAGAGAGATGAGATTCATATTGTAAAATTGGATCAGTATCTGCCATAGAACTGATTAAGAGAGAAGAATCCAGAGAGAACCCTCACCAATCCCGAGCTTGTCACACTTTTTCTGCCACTCAACCCTGCCAGCTTTAGCTTCATAAAGCTTCTCTTTTGACGCTTGGACTTGCAACATCATTCAAGCTCTTGGGTCTCAAGAGAATTAGTCAGATGTCTCAAATATTAGTGAGTGTATAGTAAATTACATAGTAAAATTAAATCATTTGCCTTTGGCCTCCGGCATATCTCAAAGCTCATTAGGATTCTGCACATCTTGGAATTGGTCAATCATGAGCAAGGAAGGCTGAATGTTAGAGTGACAATAATCCTATGAAAGGTGATAGAACCTCATGAGGTGCAGGGAAAAAATGGTCTCTGGATTCTTAGGCAACCCTCCTAGATGGCCTTGATGGATTAATCAAACTTGGTCCGGGGTGCAGCTACAGAACTGAGACTGAATTTTCCTGCAAACTGTTGCATTATTGAGTAACTTATCAGCTGCCAACAGTCTTCAGAACATCTGCTCACAGATGAGATCCAAGGTGTCAATGGCTTGTGTGTGTATGATTCCTTGTCTACATAAACAATCCTCTTCATTGTTGAAGTCATGATTCCACCTCATGTCCTCACCCCATTGAGATGTTGTAGCAGATCCCTTCATAAAGGCAATGACTACCTTTTGCATCATCTCCTTTTAATTCAAGTGCTCTTGTACCCGGCGGCGTCTATAAGTAGTTCAGGAGACAAGCTGTCCATATGTATGAATATCATCTAAGTTTCATGTTGTCTTCCTTCAGTGGCCAGAAGTTTGCAAGAAAATTGTTTGCTCAGTCGTTCTTGTTTTCTTCATCATCTCGCTGACTGTTGTCTGGAGCTTTGTAGTGTTTGGGTTCTTGCAGAGAGCTTCAGTCTTGGGGAACTTCCTGCGTTTTGGTAATTGAGGCCCAAGAAGACACTGAATTGCTTGTCCTGAGTTTCCCATTTGATTAAGTGAGTCTGTTGAATATTGAAAGAGGGTACAAACATTTGTATTACAAGAGTTAGTGTCTTAGTTTGTTTGAGATTCTCTTGCTCAATTCAATTGAGCAACCAATTGAACAGAACCACAGTCAAAGATCAACATTTTCTGATTACTGAAGTAAGCAGCTATTTGATGTTAAGCAATGATTGGAATGAGAAGGGAGGGGCTCTCATTGCCCCAAGAGTCTTCACTCTTGTGGTTGCATTTGAAACTAACTCACAATGCAAGCCCAAGGACAAAAAAAGATACTACCTCTATGAGAAGTATCACAAATTTGGAGGTTTGTTATACCAACACTGCTATAACACATCAAGAATAGAGCTATAACTTGTCAATAATCAATCATGGCAAATTGCGACTGGGTTACTAGTTTTTTTCAACGCGCAGAACACACACCCTTCAGTTCAGCGCTGAAACAAATACCTGCTGAACTGAATGTTTAGCCATGGATAGTGATTCAGCAATGCTTGTTTGTCAGTAGACAACCTACTTGGACCTATGCCCCTTTTGAAAGCTCAAGTTTTTGAAGGTCAAGTTGAATAATATAAATGACCAACACTTGACGGTAGAGTGACAAGCAGAAATTGATGAGCGCTCATGTCTTGCCCACTCACATGGATCACCACTAGTTAAACATCATGAGTTGAGAAACATTTGTGAGTGTTGAGCAAGTATGATGTAATTGCTGTTCAACAATGTATTGTGAAAGTTCTGCGGTCAACAATGAAATGATGAATAGCTGAACAATCAACAATGTAAAATTTTAGGTGGGTAAGTGCAAAATTTGGGTGATGTGGGGCAAAAAAATCAAAAAATTAGTAATAGTCCAAAAGATGGGCATATACTCCAATATCATCATCACGCAAGGTCAATTTTTGGATTGTCTCAAAGAACAAAAAAAATACTCAACGTGACCTCCAAAACAGGTTCAAGAAACACTATAGCACCCATAACTGTCCCTTTGATAGGTGCGAGGCCTATCATAATGCACTGCAAACATTAAACAACTTTCCTTCAATTGAGCAGGGG
>MWRH01006642.1:0-12218 GCA_002157025.1 Melampsora abietis-canadensis | reverse complement strand
TTTTCTTTTTTTTTCTTTTTTTTTGAAAAAACCGTAGCTTTTTGATCACCCACTGTACCTCATAAATAACCGCCACCCTTTGAAACACATACAGTCTAGATAGGAACGTTTTCAAAATTGGCATCATCAGATCTTGACTGAGTTTTGTGAGGTCTTCTGGAATACTTTCAAGCCTTTGAAGAAGTGAGAGCGTTCTATCACCTTGCTCCCCACCAGTTAAACATACAAATGCCCTAGATTTGCCCTTTGTATATTCTGATCTGGAATTCGTGATTACTCTACTTCATTGTATTCCTTTAGAAATCGAGACTTTGAGACACAGATATAATAACCCTCTCAATCTCAATGACATTGGATGTTGATTCAGTTTGGTGAATCACGGAATGTATACAACCAATCCTTTGAAGAGGTCAGATCATTCTATCACCTTTCTCCCCAATTTTTGATCATAGAAATTCTCAAGCTTTGCCTTGATCACATAAGCCATATATAACTGTTTCTGATTGCTTGACTTCATTTCATCCTATTTCTATTCGTCGTCTCATCTCAAAACAAACACTACTTTCACATTCATAGCATCAGTTTCACAATTGTTTCCGTGATATAGCCTTCTAATCCAAGGATCAATCTTCAGATCACTTTATCTGATTACAAGCTTTAGCAATCTTGATAGTCCACAACAGCATGTTAGCAGCGTGTCTTAAAGCTCTACCAAAAATGGTTTGTGAAAGCAGTAACCCTTCTGGTGCTCAAGAAGACACGCCTTCTTCTGGTTTGTAGCAATTAAGTTCTTTTTTCTGATCACATCATCATGGTTTGTTGATTATCCTACCTTTACAGCTCACGCAAAGTAGACCCAGATTCACCGCCAATCACATCTGTAGTACCTGATGGTTATCCTTTGATTGAGAATCTTCAACTGTCCTCTTCAGAGATCTCTGAAACTTTTGAAACAATTCAACATCTGGGAAAGCGCTCCGCATCACACGAGTTGCTTTCGACTCATTTGCACAAGCAGGTGAAGATGGGTTGGTCATTCACATTCTTGACTTTTCAAATGGACAGGCTATATTAATCACAGGATCCAATTTCCACATGATCTAGATGTCAAAGAAAAGCGTCCGGTGAAAAATGACACTTCCGTGATGATATTAAAAAACAAAGCAGTCAGCAAGAATATGTTTTCACGTCTAGCACCGGCTTTTGGAGACCTTTTAGCTTCCTCAAATGTAATAGATGGTGTGGGGAAAACCAATCAACAGGAAGAGAAAAGTGAGCTCCTGATTTGTCTTGTTTCAGATCATTCAACGGTCCTGACCAAATTCAACACCATGATGCAGTTCAAATGTTAGAGGATCGCATCTCTCAGCTCACAGCTTGGGTCCAAGGTATTGAAGGAAAAGTTGTTACCAATCAACGCAAACCTTTGCATACCAAAAAGATGATAGGTCAGTATTGGTTTGAATGAATCATGTACTCTAGCTGAATCCATCCGGTTTAATCTATGTTCAGTTGAAAGCTTTCAACATCAATCGTCTGCTCTAGAAGGGCCAATGAGAGATATCATGTTGCTTCAATCTTGGGCTGAAACTTTAGAAAACAAAACCACAGATTTACTAGAAGATTTAGATATGGCATTCATCAAGATTGAAGCACATGGGAGAGCCATAAACAAGATCTTGGGTCCGGGAAATGAAATCCTTGAAGAGGAATCCGGTGGTATTGATCCTAAAGGGGAAGACGGTCCTTGTCGTAAGCTCTAACACCTTAATACACGGGCCAAAGTGATTGCGATTTGTAGTTTAGCTTGGGTGTTTGTACTGTGTATTATTTAACTCTTGTTTCATCCTACATACAATTCTAACCAAGAGCTTTAGGGTGCAAGAAGCTACATAATTCTTTGCTTAATAATTGACCATTTACAAAGCAATTGGGGAGGTCCAATTGGATTATTGAGATTGCCATGATGATGATCAAGGATCAACAGTAAATGGGGCGGTTTGATAGGTTAATCATGAGGATTATGTTGTGTTGAAGTGTTTTTAAGTTCGGAATTGTAAAATCCACAAGATGAACCTCGTATCCTAGAAACAAACACAGAGTTAGTTAAAGAGTTAAGATTGATGAATGGTTTTGTAAGTTGACCGTAGTAGTTATCTGTTTTATGGAATCAACATGGTCTAGCGGAAATGAATGAGGTCATCAATGGTCTCGGTTCGTATAGTCAGTTAAAATCAAGTGAGTTGAATTGAAAGTATGAATAGGTAATTTAGCTGGATCAACCAATGGTCATTGAGTATTTCCATTGCTCTGATCAAGAAGATGACGATATTGATTGGTTCACAAAATTGTGAGAGAAATAAATTTAAGATCAGCTTGAAAGTTTATTAGTTGAAATGAAGATTTGAACAGAAAAATTGCATTAACTTACAAGGCGGTCGCTAGTTTTTGATTCCGATTATTGATCACTCGATAGTGTTCGGTTTCTTGATCTTTATTGAATGTACAATTACCTCAATCTGAAGCTTGGAATGAGGCGTGAGTTAGTGGTACAGTCAAAAACTTCAAGTCCAAATTACATAAGTTGCTGAAGTCTTTTGTTTCGCATGTAACAGTATGTAATGACTCATTCTCGTCCAAAATACGGGCATTCAATTATTACAATGCATATATCCGCTACAAATACAATCATCAATCATTGGATTTTTAAAAACTTTTCGTCCTGGAATCGGAGTTTGTCATGTAAGTCGCTTTGTTGTCAAGGCTCCCAAAATCCGCTGAACAGCTCTGTAGCAATAGGAAAAGTCAGCTAACCCACGTCAATCTTTTATTCAGCACAATGTTGAAGGCCTGGGCTTTTCATTTATCCGTGGACTATATGTGTTATGGTGATGATCATTCGTGACTCATTGGTGATGACCAGAGATGATCAGACACTGAAAGAGACTCATCAACAAAGCAAGTGATTTTGATATCTGTCTCCCTTTGCTTTGTACCTTTATAGGTGATTTTGATTGCTCAGTATATATTTTTTGTCACAATGGTTGGCCCGATTCGACAAAGCTCAAGAAACATCAAGGATCCTTTGAATAACATTGTTCCGGGAGACAACAATGCTGAGGTGGCTCCTGTGTCTTCAAAAAAGCAAAAGGAAAATACAAACAAGGAGACTAGTGAAGGCAAATCATTCAATCTCTGCCTCTCTGTCTAAGTCGACTCTTTTACTGACTATTCTTAATTTCAATTGAGCAATAGAACATATTGAGGATATATCCAGTAACACAATTTCACAAGACAATAACACTGAAGTGGCTGCTGGGGTTTTAAGGAAGCAAAGAAAATATGTAAACGAGACAACTACTGAAGGCACGCATCGCAAAAGATCTTTCAATGTTTTACTCGTTCCCTGATTTTCTCTCATCTTAATTATAGGAGAAATAGAAGGAATGCCAGCAGACGGTGTTGTAGGAGCTAAAGTTGGTTCCCAAACCTCTCGAAATCCACTTCTTGGCCTCCTCAAACATCATATCAAGGACAAGAAAACTAGGTCTTCTGCGACACCTGTAGCTCTTCAGTCAGATTTTGATACATCAACTCCACAAGAAGACCGAGTCAATGTTGAGAAGAGTCCGACTCCATTCGAATTTCAAGTCCCTGTACAAGAAGTTGGGTTTGGACAGTTCAAGGATATTGAACTTGCTCAAATGTTGCGAGACATTGGTGTAGATACTACCGGGTGGAGCAAGGAGGCCCTGATTGAAAACTGTGAAATATACAAGGATTTAAGTTTGTAAAGATAAAATCTATCTACATTGTATTTTCGGGAATCACTGATTGATGTTGGCTTTACGCTTCAGTTGTTCTCCCCCAAACGTCTACAGATCCAGTTCCGTCCACATCCAAATCCACACCTCGAAGAGTACGGTTTGAGAGCGGCTTTGAGTTCAGATCAGCAACTCCTAGTGGAATTTCAAATCGTTAGTCTTACTGCGCATTCATATTTGGTTTTGGCTGACTCTGGCATGGCCTTTTCCTAGCAAGCGGTCCCCCATGTACACCTCGAAAAGACTCCTCAACATCAGTCCTTCCAAGTTTGCAGCATGGAACCCTTTGATACCCTAGACCTCCGCCCACTGTACTAGACAATTCACCAACAAATTCAAGACAGAATAAGGGGAAAGCAAGAGCACATTCAGACTCCAATGATGACTATAACCCAGCAATGGAGGAGGATGACGATGCGGAGCTTGGAAGTACTGAAGATCACAAAGATGAGTTTCATCAATCTAAAGCTCAAGGGTTCCATGGTCAGACAGGGAAGAAAGGTTTGATATGACATTGATTACATAACCACAAATTCGATTGGCCTCCTGATTGCTGTTCAACTCCAACACATGATTATCAGGCAAATTCCAAGCTTTGAAACAGATGTTGATGATAACGAACCAGAAGATTGATGCGCTCACAAACGACCTGAAGACCCTATCTCAAATTGTAAAGATGCTGGTTGATAATAAAGCAGGCAATGCCACTGTTAATGCAAAAACCCGCGGCGGTCAAACTTCAGTGAGTTCTCTATATCTTCCACTTACCAACTTTTCAGCTGATGTACTTGTCTACATTGTATGAGATAGAACCGTGTTTGATTTCATATTGAGCTCATGTTAGGTCAAAAGTTGCTTACATCTCCTCTTCCCCCGGGAGCATCAGGTCTTGCCCAGCAAGGCTGGAGGTTTGATATTAATCTGGACAGTGTTGAAGTCAATATCAATGAAACATCACCTCATCCTGACGATTCAACGCAAGTTGATCCTTGCTATCCGTATCCAGATGGTCCTGGGCATCAAGAGCAACCCCGCAGCAATTGTCAATCACGTGGAAGCTTATGAATGCAGCCGGGTTGTCAAGTTTCCAACCGGACTTTGGTGAAGCAGCAACATCAAAAAGCAATTCGTGGCTATGGAATCTTGCAAAGAAGATTTTTCTCAAGTTAGTTGCATATGGTGTTTATACCGGAATCTCTTTATAACCAAGGGAATAGGGATTTTATCAAGGGATGCTTTGATAAACATATCCAAACCCTAATGAAAAGGTTGGTCAAACGCTTTCTTTGGCTAGATTATATTCCGATTCAAAGGTCTTCTGATTAATATCAAATTCGCTTCGCGCTTCAGATATCGCCAGGAACAATGGGACAAGGAAAGAAAGAAGAAAAGTGCTATTGACAATAAACGATCCAGTAGAATGACTTGTGTAAGTAATGCACAAATTTGAGATGCGCTTTGGTATAATTTATGTGCTGATCTTATACTGTACTCAATGGCTTGAAGTTGAGAAAAGCACGAACGGAAATCATAATTTCACAGCAGGTTCTATGGCCTTTACTGCCCCTAGTTAAAACAGCGTGCAGTGACAACAAAATAGACATCAAATCCGATTCAAATGCTACCCCAAGCAAAGGTCAACCGATTGTCGTCCGTAAATCAAAATGGCGAAGTTTAGAGTTACAAAAGATCTTGGTCCGCATTGATGAGCAGAAGTCCCGAGTGGACAGCAGTATTCCAGGTAGCTCAGGTTCACCAAACCATGCAGGAAGGGCATCACGACCACAGATAAGATGTGAAAATGCACCTGTAAGTAATATTGGGGCACCAGTGGGCCTACCAACTGACTGCTACTTGGATTCGTATGTTCGTGGTCTCAACTCGCTGGAAAAATCACACTTAAAAATGAATCCACTCCCTGTCCTTCAAGACATGTCCAATGCTTTAGATCAGTTTGGCTGGTAGGTTACCCCAAAAGTCAAATACTAGCTCTAAATATAAATATTTATTTCATGTATAACCAATGTATTTTATATCATCCGCTGGTTGGTGTCAATAAAATATATTTTTTGTACCTATTTACAACATATTTATGGAGTTGATATTTTAATTCAATATTGCATGGTGTTTTTTTTGTGAATTTTTCAGGACATGTTTCAAAATGGTTCTGAAAAACTAAAGTTTATACGCAAAGCACATGATGCCTTAGCTACAAAATCATCTCACCATAGAGAGGAGAGCAACAGTGGGAATATCTATACCACGAATTTCACCTGGCCTGTACATCATCCACGTGCAATGTGCAATAACATCATCTAATCTGACCAGCTCATCTTCCGTTGGACCCCAAGAGCGTAGGTGAGCTTGCACATCAGGTGCTTGGATGAGTTGGAAAGGATTGACATTGTGGAGCTTCTTTGGAAGTGGTGGAAAGCGCTGGATATGAAGCCAAGTAACAAACTCATTTTGACCTGGTGTTGGAGATTGGCGGTGTGTGAATATTGAAAAGATCCTTCCAAATTGTTCCTTTCCTGCTGTTTTGAACATAACAAAAATATCATCTTGACTAGCGCTGAATTTTGAATATGTTACACCGTTGTGTACCACTCTATTGTGGAAAACTGCTTGAGGCTGTACTCCTTTGTACCCTAAAGCTTCTTCTTCAGAAAGCAAACACAGCTTATCAGGAATCATCCATTGATATTCTTGATCTTTTTGACGATTCAAGCCTGTCTCTAACATCTTCAAAACATTTTCTGCAATAGGATCCATCTTTCAGTTGGAGAAGCGCTTTGAGACCGGTTCTTTTGGTTCATAAAGAGATTTTAGTTTGATGATATAGTCCCTTAGACTCTCAGGAAGCTTGTCATCCTGTACAACCGCAGCCAAGTTTGCTGCACGACAGTAGCTTTTGAGAAATGTAATTTCTAACTCGCCTGATGGGTGTTGCAAAAAACTCGGAGTCAATTTTACAGCAATGCTTCTCTAGACGCATTTATGGGTATTTATGTGAAAAAAAAATGACATGAAGAGCTCACCTATATGATTATTATGACTACCTTTGAGTATACTTCCCATCAAGCGTTCAAAAGGAAAAGACCACCATGCCTGTACAGGACCAAACTCTTCCAATCGTGCAGCTAAGTGAACAGCTATATGGTGGTTTGGTGCAAGCTTGCAGTGTTGAAATAATTGAAGAGATCCCTCCTGGTACTTTTGAATATGGAGTTTGTATCTTTCAATTTGATCCAAGTTGATTTCGCGTTTGAGAGCAAGATTGACAAGTGAAACTAAGTGGATAAAATTCTTTCGTAAAGATGTTTTGACTTGATCTTGGCCGTACCACATAGGTATTAGGATGAGGGGGAGCTGTAAAGCAAAAAGGTTCCTCCATTCATCAGCGTTAAGTTTTCCAAGCGAAGCTTTTCCCAATACCCAAATTGCGCGTTTAATCCAGGTTGGAATGTGAATACGGGGAAGTAGTGCGTTTATTTTCTGCAGCATGCTTTTGTCAAAAATTATCTCATCAAGAGGCGGAGCTTCCCATTGTCCATTCCAGCCGGCATCACCTAATGGGTCGTAATCCTCATCGCTTGTAGAACTATCATCCGCCAAAGAATGTTCCTGAGTGTTTTCGATTCATTCATTTTCATTTTCATCTAGGTTTTCAGCATTGGTATTTTGAGGTGGTGGTTTAGAATGTTCTAGATAGAGATCCAGAAGTTCAACTTTACTGATTGGTGGTAATGCCTCCTCTTCATTTTTTACGTCCTCCATAGCCCAGAACCGACGCGTGTGCCACAAAAGTAAACCAAGCAACAAGTTATGCATTGCATCAATTACATGATAATCAATGATATTCCAATACTCAAGCTCAATAAGTACTGAGTAACGGACACCATGAGTATTGAAGATTTCTTTTTCCTCCTTGACAGTCTTTGCGTCACGTGCCTGCAGCGCCCAACTTCTATGCTGAGCACATGTTCGTGGTGGCCATTTGGCCGGATCTAAGATGTTGATGTCCGGTTTTGTGAGATGACAGATCGAACAAAAATTGGTTGCTGTTGCGCTCGGAAAGCCAAGTGATCTTCGCAAAGCCGGAATATCTGCTATGACAGGTAAAAGTGCGACCTTAACGAGGCGTCCTTCCTTGTATAGATATGTTTGAGATAACAGGAGACCTGGATTCCATAAAACTTGAAGCTCCGTGACTATCGGCCGCAAGATCCAGTTTGTTTGCTCCAGTGACGGTTCACGAGGACCTGGTGCAATGCCTACAATGAACACGTTTTCAGGCCTATTACGAATCCTGACAGGAAGTGTCAAACACACCATTACAATGAATGTGATAGAGGCATGTTTACCACTTGTTTTGTTTCCATACGGGTTGATTGCATCAATAAATAACCCGAAAACCAAATTACCACTTGTGGCTGTGAATTGTTTGCCATCTGGACCACAAAACTTCTTCCAGACCTTTGATTGATGAATATCACTCATATTATCTTTTGGGTTGTAAGGCTTACATGACTCTTCTAATGATTCATCAAGCCATAGTTCAATATCAGGGCGGGATAAGAGACGTGCAATCCACTCGGCAAGACTCTGAAATGCAAATTTTCGGATTGGAACCTTTTGGCCATGTGCAAATTTAAAAAGAGGTTGTCCACATGTTTCCTCTACAAATTCTGAGTCATAGGGTGTGTAGTCTTTTGAAGTATTGGTCTCAATGTTGGGTTCAGCCAAATCAGGGGGTCCACTGGGAATTCTGGACACGAGATGTGTACATTTTGTTGGGGTACGTTCAAGTGGGTAGAGTGCAAAGCAGGACTGGCAGCAGTTCATTTCAATCAAACGTGGTTCGAGTCCCAACCATCTATATACAGTCGTGATCGTCTTTGGAATTCGGTGAAGGGTTGCGGCATCAGAAGCCAGAAGAAGTGCTGGCGTTTTTACTGGGTTGACACCATGAGTTAAACATAATACAATGATATTCCGGAAACAATCCAATAACCAGGATGCTGTTGCCACGGTAATATTGCCACTATGAGAGCAACATAAAGCAATAATGGATTGGCTTCTTCCAAGGTGAACGAGTGAAAACAATCTGTATCAATGCAATTCAGTCTGAGTGTTTGCTTCACACACTTATGGCGATTGCAATGGATTATAAAACCTACCACAATCGTACAACTTGACACCGTCATTTCTTGCTGAAATCGCCGACAGACATTTTCTTGAAGACTTGGACGACTTGTTGTCGGAGGAAAGTGTGGCGGTGTTGTATTCATTTACATTAGCCTGTTGTACAATATCCTCCCCTGTGTTTGGGTGTGAATTTTGCGAACCTCCATTGGTCAATCCAGTGAGACGTGAGGTGATACGGGATGTGCCTTGGTTCAAATATAGGTTTTGTAAAGGTTGAAGTAAATTGTCTGCCGATGGCTGATTCTGATCCGGCAAAAACGAAGGTCTTTGAGAAGCCAAAGTCCGAAGAGCTTTGTTTCTTTTGTCAGCAAGTGTATGCAATTTGAGGGTGTCAGGTAAGACCTCAACCCCTTGTTGTGGGACTCCATAAGCATCTATATATTGACCCAAATAGCAATCAAATTCTTGACACCGGCAGGTGACTCGGTGAAGCTCTCTGTTCTTCTTTGGGCCGGCAGGCATTGTTTGATGATGTGTCGATGAAAGGGATTGTATTCAAACCAAGAAACAAGACAAGTAAAAAGTGGAATACAAATTAACAATCACAAGGAAATGAATCACTTGATGGGTAAGCTAAATATCGGATGGCAATAAAACTGATTCCGGAACTAAAGTTTACAATTCAGGGGAAATGCGGACCAAGAGAGATCTAGGAGAAATGCCCAGACAAGTTTGATGATATAACATTCTACATAACATACAGTCAGAAATGGAAAGTAGTGAAACTATGAAACAATTCATAAAAAATCAACATCCAGGTTTGAACATCAGGCATATGTATATAGACAACGTCCAATCCAAAATCAACTGTTAGTAGGTGAGACAGATCAATGATGACTTTGATGGAACATGTTTCATCACATACCTAGAGCTCAGTACCTAGCAGTAAGTAGCGACGCATGTAGTTGTTTATGCCTGTTGATGAATGAATCGACAATCAAATGGAGATGCTAGATAAAGCATATGTAGAGAACAATAGAAGTATCCAAATGACATACCTTGATTGTCAATCAGATGTTGACTTACGAAAAAGAGCATAGTGATACCCGCAAACTAATACATCATCTGGCACGTCTTCCTCACATACAAATTTGAGATAAAGGTTGATAAGGACTGGTGAAGACATAGGACCCGAGTAAATGAAGACATGAGGACAGTGGAATTGTAGAGACATTCAAAGCTCTTCCATGTGTAGAGTGCCGACTTTGGAAGGGGGGACCGTTTGAGGCGGTTTGATGTAGTCCGGCAGAGCAGGAATTAAGAGGTCTTTATCCACAAAGGCCTTATAAAGGATGAGCAAGCTATCTGTTTGAGAGCTAGGTGCGATTGTAAACTTGGGATTAGCATTGCGAATAGCAGATGTGAGTTGATGTTTAGTTGTTTTCCGACTGAGAGGGTCAAAATCATTATTGATCGATTGATCTGTTTGCATGGGCTGTGTAATTGGCGCGGGTAAGGCATATGGCTGGATGAGAGGAAGTACGTCGGCTGGAAGATTGTTCGTCAGTAAGGCCTTCTTATGATATGGGCAAGACTTGGTTGCCGGGTTAAAGTGTACTAAGATTTGATACATCTGCAAGCAGGTGATTTCCTGAAGGTTTTGTTCAACATCATGCTGTAAGATGATTGGACGGAGTTTGTCATTCAAAGTTTGTACTTTAAAATATACATTATTTGAATGATTGGAAGTAGAGGGTTTAGGCGGGATGTCAAATGTCATCTGGGATTTGGGTTGCTGATTTTCAGAAATTGTGGGCTTGGATGTGGAGGTTGTTGCGTTGTTCTGATCAGGTGAGATTGGAGAGTTTGTGGGGGTGGATTTCTTTTTTGATCTGGTCATCTTGATGATTATTGACCCTATCAGCGAAGTGCGAGAAAGGATCAAATATCAGTTAAGATTATGAGCAAGATTGAAGTTAGAGATAAAATCAAAACAAGATCCCAAAAGGGATTGGAGTAGCAGAAAAAAATACCTTTGGCGAGAAGAATCTAACAAATACAGATGATAAATCAGCAAGGGTCGGATGAGTGAGATTGATCATGAGGCAGATGGATAAAAAGATTCAAACATAATCTGGTGAAGACCGTTATAAGTTATAACTTCCGAGCAACAATGGGCCATCGGAATTGATCTTACCGTGGGCATGCTGATGATTTGGTGACATCGATCTGGAAGAAGTTGGAATTATAAAGGTAAAGTGTCAATCATATGGTTTAACGTTAATGAAAGGGTTTTGATAAGAAGAACTCACTCACAGCTGATAATTTGTTGGGCCAAGATCTGATACGTCATGTCTGTAATATTTGAATTAATTAATGTGCGGTGTAAAGTTGACAACAAAGGTGGCCTCACTTTGTGGATGTACATAAATGATGCATTATAATAAAAACACTACCAAATTATGACACAACCTATCAACGAGCTAAGTACGGTGTACATGGGCAGGCTCAGAGCTGCTCAGAGTAAGTCAGCAGGTGAGGTCTTGAGTTTTCTTTGTCTGATCATTGGAAAAAGATTAATTACAGAATTGGAATCGAATGTCTAAATAATATAATACAAAATGTAATATAATAAGAGATCTAGATAATTTAATTCATAATTACAAAATGTAATATAACAAGATATCACCTTATACCACACAGTTTGACATCAGACTAGCTGGATAAGATATGAGACTCATCTAACTGATGATCACAGGGTTCAATAAATTTGGTTTGGACATTGAAATGCCCCTGTTATCATGTTTGAGTATTCTGTAATTTTGTGACAGAACTAATTTAGTTTTCTGCCCGGAAAACTTTAAAATTTGGGTAGTGTCACGAAAAGCAATAGTTATTCAATCTCAACGTTTAATATAACCAATAAATGAACACTTGGTGAGAAGTATTTGGTATTAAACATCAATCAAGAACAAGGTCTTGCAATCTGATGGTACACTGAAACAGTCATCCTTTCAAACCTTTATCCATTAACCCAAAAGAGCGTAAACACTCAAGGCTTTTCAAGATATTAATGCTGACTTTAATTTTCTTAATATATCACTTTTACTCTGCTAAGCTATGCATTTAATAAAGCCCTTCCACCTCATAAATGAGCGTACTGACCCTTTAATCATACATGATGCATTTCATAAAGCCCTTCCTACTAATAAATTAGAGTACTGACCCTTTAATCATACAAACAAA
>MWRH01006638.1:0-10767 GCA_002157025.1 Melampsora abietis-canadensis | reverse complement strand
GCCAGTGACTTGTGATTGGGTCCTGTGACTACTCCAATACCTGCTGGGTCCAAGTTTTGTCCAATATATATTGGACAAAACCATAGATAGGGACATATGCTAGATTCCCTCCTCCACCCTTGTATCAACCATCACCACCTTTGATTTCCTGAACACCACACTCTAGCAACCTAACAACTACAGATCCTCATCAGAAATTAGATGA
The DNA here is from genome assembly GCA_002157025.1 of Melampsora abietis-canadensis. Lineage (NCBI taxonomy): Eukaryota > Fungi > Basidiomycota > Pucciniomycetes > Pucciniales > Melampsoraceae > Melampsora > Melampsora abietis-canadensis. The sequence continues at coordinate 10,562 of MWRH01006638.1, read as the reverse complement.
GAATGAAATCAAAAGTCCAGCAAGCAAAGAAATCTGGATAAACTATATAGCTGAATTTGAAAAATTAAGTTTGTGTTAAGTTCACTCACCTCCACAGAAAAGATGTGAGGTATAGGTTGTACCATTTACCTTGAGATGGTTCTTCTTTTGGTTTTCTAGTGGTTCATTTGAATTTCGGAACTCTTATTAGAAGTAATTCTACCAAAGATTATACCAAAAGTAATTTGATGTTTGTTAATCAAATCAAATTCTATGTGATCAAGATAAGTTGTAATTGATTAGGTTTGAATGATAAAGCTCATTTACTTGCTGAGAAAGAATGGGAAGAGAGAAAAGACAAGAAAGCTTCAAAATGAAACTTTTAATTGTTGATTGATCAAACCTATAGAAATCTATTTGTGGTTTTTCCCATCTTTCTCAGTGATTTCCAAACAAACTTAACACGGTCATCCAAAGAATTGTCAAACTTTGTTATGACAAGAACATCATATTGAAGCAGAGCTTTATCACTTCAATCTATATCATTAGTAATTTTTTTTGAGATGCACTTTGGATTGGATGATGTCATTGCTCCATCCACATTTTCTTATTAGTTTTTGTTTGTAAAGATCTTAATTCAGCTTTCTTTTTGCTTTTCTAAATAACACTTCCCAAATCATGTTTTCCAATCAAACAAACTTCTTAATTCACTCTATAAATTTGTTAAATTTTCTGTTTCACATAATCCCTCTCCTACCTCTTCAAGCCCTATATACCTGATCTGTGTACATATGTTTTTTTTTGAAATTTAATTCTTGATTCTTTTTTCACACCATATCACCACTATATGGTGGTATTGGAGCGGTTAAACTGCTCCAATATCTTGGGAGAGTTTTTTAAAAAAGAAATATTGGGGTGAAACTGCTTCATACATAGCGGTCATACCGCTTTGATACAAGGATGCGGTCAAATTGGTATTGTATTAGAGCAGGTCCGGTATCATCTGAGCAATGAAAATTGGCCTACTGGATAAAACACTTGATCAATACCTAGATGATCCAGCTTCATTGTGTACAATCCCATCAGTGTTTTCCTTTTTTCCTCAACTAAACAATCCAGTCACCTGTAGCCTCTTTCTCTTGAATCTTCAGGAACATCTAGAGAGGATGGCATTCTGAAGGCTAAGAGATTAGATCCATTGATATACATTCTCTTGTTAATCTTTTATAATCAATTGAAGATTCTGTGTTTTTCATTTCTCTAGTATTGAAGACCAAAATGAAAGCTCCTTTGAAAGTATAGTTGGCTCCCATTTTTTCCCTTCCCCATACAGCAAGATAGATACAGATGGCTTGAATTGTTATAAGTTTGGTCAGGAACATGTATAGATGTTCTCTTTACTTAAGTTCCTGATTTTTCTTCTCAAATATCTGAACTTAATCATCTTGTAGACAACCAATTGAGATCTATCTTTCTATTCCAATCTTGAAATGACTTATGAGTGGTTCCTGAAAAAGGCGCAAAGTGGGGGCCCTATTCCATTCTAAATTCCATATACCCCCCTATTCCAAGAGATTGAATATGTTTACTAAAGGCACCGCTAGCAAATGAGTGTTGATGGAATAAAAATTACAATCAGGATGATAAACTCTAGAGAATAATTACATGGCTGGAATGTGTGAATTTTGTGGATAAGAGTCTGTTGATCTGCTGTCAAAGGCATTTACTGGATCTTTTTCATTTGGCTGCCTGTTTCACAAATTTGAGAACAGATGATCTGGTGTAGAAAAATTCATGGTATCTCAGCTCTAGCAACTTGGACTGGTATGCCTCTGATACAAAGTCACATGTGGAATTGTGCGGCTCACCCAATCATCTTCACGACCAAAGAATGTTGTAATGGAACACAAGTATTTTAAGACTGGGTTTTGTATCAATTGAGTAAGATATATTTCCAATCCACTCTGCCTTAGTTCACTGAGCCTAGACAGGTCTCCATCTTGGGTTGAACATTTGAGTGACTGAAACAACATTCTCAGCTTGGTATACCGCAAAAGTAGACCATGAAATGAACTCCTGTTCATGCAGACTTGTGCAACACATCTTAGGCTATCATTGGTTGTGTAGCCTCAAGTGATAGCTTTTTGGAGTGAAGGCAGTTTCCTCAGCTCCAAGGATGGCTGGCAGACTTTGATGGCCTTGGGATCAAGGGTTGGATACCTTTGAGTACACTTGGTTGAATGAATGGACCCCTGGCTTCCATTGTGTCTGCTATAGAAACTCTGTGTGAAGCTTTTTTCTTTGAACATCTAACAATGAGCTCTCCAGAGAAGTATTGAACACTTTGAGACATATGGTGAATCTTGGTGGATATTCATGATATGGCGTGCAAGAGTGCTCAATATGTATAGATCAAGGTTGTTGTTTTGGTTGATTCCACGTCTCATTGGTAGGGCTGGGGCATTGGAAGTCAACAGCCTGTGGCTGATTGTTCAAACCTTTCAAGGCTTTTGGTCAATCTACTTCCCTACAAAGGATCACTGTTGCTTCCTTACAAGTTGCTATGTAAAATTGATGTACCATCAAAGGTTCAGTATTTGATGATGGAAAGATTCACCTCTGCCTTCGGCAACCAACACCTACATGTATTCCAATTCAAAAAAGCAAGCTGAATACTGCCCTGTATAATCTATACCTCCTTGCCGCAGCAACATTTCAACCTTTGATTGGGTCCGTCCTTTTGGAAAATACACTGTGGGCAGCTTCAACCATCATCTGTTCCCAAAAGGAAGTTTTTATTTTGAACCTTTGTCAAAAGCTTGCTTAGCAGATAGTTTCTTGTTGAGGGTCTGCAAAGCCGGAGAAGTTGATGCAGGAGACACATACATCAAAGATGGTGACATCACAGGACATGAACTGCTCAGATATTTAGCAAATCGTTGTTTTAAAACCAAGTACTAAACTTTATACACCATTCAAACAATTTGAATTTATCCTCATGCCTCTTCACGCTGTCTTTATCAAGCTTTGTCCTGACCAATCTTTATTAATCACAATCTTGCACTACAGTTCAAGCTGACATGTCACAATATGTGAGCAGATCTGAACACATTTCAAAGGATCAGTGCTTAATTACATAAAACCTCTTGTCACATCTCCAGGCTCAGTGACCATGCTGTTTACTCTCATGAATGACTACTAGGATATTTCTGTGGTCCAACCCTTTTCAATGAAATCAACAACGTCCTAGGAACCAAGTCTTTAGAAGTTGAATAAGTTAGAGTTTTGATCCAGTGCTGTTGGTAGCCACACACAAATTGCAATATGTATGTTGCGGGCGCCCGTTCATGTCTTATGCATTCAATGAGATAACCAAGAAACAGTGCCCTCATATATATCTTCTTTTCAAAATTTCCAAGAAATGAATCTTTTTGTTTTGGTTTTCTAGCAGGGTACGGGAATGCATTGATAGGCAACAAATGAAATACAGTCCCTGGAATCCTTGTCCATCTCGTCACAATTCCACTGTACTCTTCAAAAAAATCTTCTTCCATGTTTGTATATATATGATTCAATGAAACAACTTCAGAGCACATACCAATAATCTGTAGGAAATTATGCCAGAGATTCTTCATGTTTTTCTTCATGTATTCCGTGTGTAACTCATTAGCATGATAGTTGGAAATTGCCTTCAGAAATCCTTGGATTCTAGGCCAAAAGTTATCAACCAGTTCGTGAGGAGAAACTGGTTTGTGAGTAATTGTGGCTGTTGCCATCTTCCTGGGCTCTGCCATAAATGGTGATCCGGATCCAAACGGTTCTACAGGATAGTAGAGTGTCGGCATTGGCTGCCCAGAGGCATTCCTTATATTTGTTTCAGCTTGGGAGATTAAGAATTGGCTTGAAAAATTGGATTTGTGTGCTTGCCCTGTCCACCTCTTGAAATAATTGCCTGTGCATCCCAAGAGGTTGACTTCATGTTCTGAAAGGTTGTACTTGGCTTTTCCTGGTTAATATTCTATTCATCTAGACCACAAAAAAGAACATAAATTTTAGCTTTTCTAAACATAAGAGCAGGACAAAATCTGAAACCTTTATCCAGCCAACTGTTAGAATTCTCAAAAGAAAGAAAGTGATAACTAATTCACCTTACCCCAATTCAACTTCATTGTGTTTCCATGGAGAAATTCTTGTGTCTGGTGAGTCATCTGATCTTGCATTCCCACTTGCTGATTCAAAGCTTCCTCATCCTTCACTGTCAAGCAGGGCATGTGAGGTTTCTTCTGGCGAGTCATCACCCTGTTCAGGAATAGGTGCAAGCAGCATCTTACTTTCCTTGTGTGGATTGATTGATGTCTCTCCTAATATTGATAGGCCTTCTGCGTGGTGTGTCTTATAAAAGCCAGGTTGAAGAGCAAATCCTTTCCCCCTGTTTCTATGTTGAAGCTCTAAAGATACTTCCTGTGCAGAACTGTATGGTAATGAATGCTGACTAGGTGTGTTGAATATACCTGTAAGATCTTGGGAGCCACTATTCCTTTAGTGACAATTAGCAATTAAAATAAGACGTGTCTGTTCAATTTTGTTCAAAGACACTTAGAATTTTGAAGACCATTTGGACCATTGTTTTTGCTCTAAATCACATAACATGGATTGGTCAACTGATCAAGGTCATGGTTGACATGATTGAAAGATATTCAAAGAGCTTTAAGTGTTGCAAGAGAGTTTCTTTGGTTTGAGATGGGTGAAGTGACTGGAAAGGCATGAGGTGGTGAACAGACAGGAGGTAGGAATGATGCATCACGCGATTTGAATTGTTGTTTGTGTTGAAAGATTTGAGAGTCCATAAAGGATTCAAAATTTTGATTTTCCCTGAGGTTATGAGCTGGGTAACTTTCTGGAGCAAACACAACATGATTCTCAGTTGAGAAGCAGTACATTGAATTCCTTAATAACGCAGAGTAATCATACCCCCCAGAAGCTGGTATTTGAGCCAAGCTATAATTCTTTGGATGATTTGCCTTGGATAAATTGGCAATGGCGATTGTGTGCATACTCTGGAGACTCTTTTTCAAAAATATCTGAGAATCTTGGCAGATGTTCAGCAACACTTGGACCTTTTACTGCTTTCCACTTGCAATGCGGCTTCTGGGCTCTCACCTCTGGACTAATTAGAGGTAGTTTCCCAAGGATACTGAGCCGGCCTGACAAGTCTTCAACATTTCCTGGTTACTGATTTACAATATGGGTTAATTTGGGGTGGTTACTTGTGCTTGCAAGTTGATCATGATCCCATGACCATCCTCCAACAATATCCATATGGGTATTCATTGAGGGAGTATTTGGAAGATGTGCGTCAAGCCAATGAGTTGGTAACTCTGAACTCAGACAGGATAAGTTGGACTGGATCTCTTCTACTTCCTGAAGACAAGGTTCCTGACTCTCCGCTCCAGATATTGACTGCCAGTCCATTGCGCGCATGGTAGACACCCAAATTACTTTCCCCAATATAGTGAAGACTTGGATGAGACTTTGCAGCGGTGAATTCAAATAGAGAGAACAATCAAGTCTTATTTATTTATCTGGATTGCCGCGAAAACACATTTGAAATTTTCACTGACAGTCTTGGTGTATGCACCCTGTGTAAAATGTGTTGCTAGGTATTATGTGAGCAGTAGACTAAGTAGGAATGTTAAAATCAGATGCAGTCAACGGTCCTGGTACCTGAAAGAGTATGTTGTATGTATATTCTTTCTTGAGTGAAAAGAGTTTCTGCTGATGGAGTGCGGGATCAAAAGGTTCCACAAAGTAAGACACATAGATTTCCATGGTTGGAGCATGATGACCTATGGTGTTGGATAAATCTCAAACACCCATAGCTGTCATTAATATAGCCCAATTGAACAAGAAAGCCATTGTCTGGCATGAATTCTTGTTGAACAGATCCATGGTGGGTTTTCCTGATTTTTGATCTGAATTACTTGTGGCTTGTGCCGGTCTTGAACCCTTGTGAATGGAAGGGGTTGGTAGCCCAATTGAAACTCATATCACAATTTGAGATCCATTGTATCATTTCAAGTAATGCAAGACATGCATGATGGCCAAGTAGTCCCGGACACCAACAGCGCTTTACGCTATCTCATCATGGGCTGGCTTGGAGAGTCAAGCAGGAAGAACTATGAATCTTGAGTCTGGAGAATCCCTCAATCCAAAATGCAGGTGTTTCTTACAAAACGCTTCACCAACAAAATGCAGTAAGCAAAGGCAAGAACTACCACCATGTCTGTTTTGAGGTAGCACATTGACATGCACACACCAATAACTTTCTGTAGAGGGTAGATATAACCTACAAACAGATCTCAGAGCTAATCATACAAGAAGTTCAGACAGCAAGAGCATTGAAGGGTTCCTTTGTTCATACTTCCATTGACAAACAGTACATTTTTGATTGCACATTATCAACAACAAAGGATTCATGTTTTTAGAGATTAAACTGAAGAAAAATTTGTTCAGATTTAGTACACAACTCTCCGTGAGAGCACATTGCCATGCTCATGGGGACAAACATGGTGTAAAATGTGTTATAGGCTAGACCACAGTTGAAGAAACTCAGAAAATCCTGGACCACTTTGCTGCTGCCATTGTTAAAGCACTTTTTCTTTGTGCACTACGGGTTTGGCTTGACAGATCATTTATTCCAGCATGCCCCTTTTGCCAGTTTGTTGAACCCCAGACCCTGCAAGATCAGATCTCAGTATTGGCACCCCCCAACCCCAGATATAGCTTGATTTGAGATATTGGAACTCTGAAGTGGATGGGATGATGTAAAAAATGTAAGATTGTGTCCAAGTTAAATTCAACTGAACCACAAGCTTATGTAACCAAGCAGGAGTGCGTTTGCAGCGCTCTCATGAGGTTCATAGTTTGCAACGTCAGTTTAAAGTTTGCACACAGCTGTAAAGCAAGCTTCCTGAGACTTTTTTCAGTGAAAGTGTGTATCCACTTGACGGTGCAAACTTGACTAATCCCACTTGTTTTGAGCTGTAAATATGTACCCAGCTCAGGTGGGACTCAGTGAAGTTCTTTGGCAGTGACCCAAGCCCCTAGATCTGTGGGTTGTTGATTCAAACTATGACGGGATACAAAGTAGAAAGCCGGGCACGTGCCCACAAGTCCACATCCCAATTTTACAGCTAAAACTCAGAATCTGGACTTCTGGGCACATGCCCCGGCATGCCTGCAGCTTTGAGCACTCAGTCAGCCAGAATTGGCCACATTTTTGAACCCCAGCCCTATGAGGTCCTTGGTACCACCTTCATGCCTTGTTTAAGTCGGAACCAAGACCTCTGATGGTCAATTCAAATTGAAAAATGCTCAAGACAAGCCCTACATTCACTTTTTGCTGGGCTGAGAAGTGGGCGTTGAGCCGGGATTTTGTTTTGCCTGGATTTCAGCTGGTGTCCAAGAATCCGGAATTCTAGGATTGTGCCCGGCTTTCTACTTTGTATCCCATATACACCACAGGATTGATTCACTGTGAGTCTTTTGGTGAATTATTTTGAATGGGCGGTCCACGGTGTTCACTTGGGATCAGCCAAGTTGGTGATTCACCGCAGTCAATGTAGGTGACCCATGGGTTTCACATAGTTAACTCATGGATGTTCACCTTGAGTAGTATATGATGAAACACTGTAACCACCCGTGTGAAACCACTGTGATTGAGTGCTGATGATCACTTGGTGATTGTTCATATGAATTAGCCCTAAGCAATTCATGAGAATCCTTCATGGATTCCTCAGGTAAATCAAGGGTTCTTCATGGATAACTACTGTGAAAAATCAAGATGAGTACACAGGAATTGCTCCTGGATACCCATTGGTGATGATCCATGGTGGCTCCTCATAAAAAAGTCTTGGAATTTTGATGTAATTTTTGGGGTGCTTCAGAGGTAATCTAACAATGATTCCTCAAACCACATTTCCAAAGACCTGATGAGTTTTTGCTGGAATACCACCGTCATTTTCACAATTACCATGTTGTGGATAATGCAATATTCTTTGTACTAATTAAAATTGCAGTACATAATTGATTCAAAGCATACAAAATAAATGTTGAAATGCGGAAGAGGTACTGGTTTAAATGTAAAAGTCCTTCAAAAATCCTAAATATCATATTTACATTTGATTTTGTGATATGAGTGCCATTTGTTCACCAAGGATTTGAATGACTTCAGCATGGGTTGGAGGGGCAAAAGTCACATTGCTGGGATAGTCAGCATACTTTGTTTTTCCGGTAAAGAGTATTGAATCACAACAGTGTAACTCCTTGACGAAACTGAGAGTCATATGGGAATCAATAAGCTGAGAATTTAGAATTGAGAAAAATTGAGGGTGCTTATGAAGTCTCATATTTGAAATTCTTTTGGGAATATTCTCATCTCTGATCTCCTTCAAGATGCAATCAATGTGGAACCATTGTGACTGCTTGGCTGAGTGTGAAATTCTGTACAAGTTTAAAGTTTGCATTTGCTGGAAAGATGGTATCAAAGAGTTGGTTTCTATGCTTGTATCTAGGGATAATTGACAAAATCAAATTACTTACAAGCGATAGGATTCAAATCTTTACTTCAGGTTTGAGAACCTTCCCGATCTCTGGGTCAGTTGAAGCTTTGGATTTCTCAACACAGTAGTTATGTCCCTGATTCAAAAATGGAGTCAGGGTGATTAAAAACATTCTGAAAAAAAATGAAGTACCTTGAGGTGTATTGTGTTGATCTCAGGAACTGCAATTGTGGGTGGAATTTTACCCTTTGGTAACACACCAGTCATGAGCTAAAAACAGAATAAATGAAAAAGATTTTTAGTAGCAATTTGATTTGCTTGAAGGGAAAAGATGATCTTATTGACTTCACATACCTTGATTCGTAGTTCAGCCTTGGCATTTTTCATTGCATTGTTTCGCATGTGTGCATTCACAATGGACTTAACACCTGCACCACTTGAAGTTTCAAATCCTTCTGGGAAGTAAGAACTTTTAAAAGAATTGCTTTGTGCCATGATTGCCTCCTACAAAGCTAACAATCATGATCAGAATTATATTGATCAAGAATTTGAGGAGATGAAGGAAACACAATAAGAAAAGACCTCCACCCAGATGAGTCAGTCAAATAAATCTTCAATGGGATCTGAATTCACTGAATCACTGTATGAGCTGATTTTTGGACTGAGAAGGGTCTCTCAAGTAATCATGTTGAGCCAATCCTATAACAAAAAGCATTAAGTAAATATATACAACAAAGCAAATGACTACTCACCACATATGTAGTGGCTGGCTCCCATGACAACTTGTGTTGTTTATTCATAGTTGATTTATCCAAGTTTGACAATCAATACCAGACAGATTGAAATATGGATGTTGAAAGACAAACAAAATTTTCATACTGTGTCTCTGGGGTTGAATTCTAAAGAAATGTATCAAGGAGTCAAACAATGAACAAGAGATCATTATCCCATAGCAAGATGTCAAAGGAACAATTTACACTGATGATTCTTCATGCCATGTTACAATACTCTTCAGTCATCCCTAACAGATCAGCAGTTTCATTAAATGTAGTTGAAGTCAAGAACAAATTATCACTCTAAGGAGGACTTGTAGGCCCCTGAGGAGAGACAGGTCCAAAGAGTGCAGATGCATTGAAAAGACCAGCCTGAGCCAAAGCATTGGGATCTATACCACTGTCACTGGAATCAGCCATTTTTTTTGATAATCAAATAGAGAAGATGGTGAGGCCGTTGACTGTCAAAGTGATGGATTGTAAAGAGGTGAGATGATTGTAAATCAAAGTCTTTGTACCCACTTGTGACATTCAAATTTGACAGGTGGGTCTGACATGTGTGATCATGTCTCAAAAATGATCTTGTGACTTAAGTATCACTTTGTACATGAATCATTTCTCAATGTCTCATTCTGTCTTGATTCCAAATATTCGCAACAACAGTTCTATCAGATTCTTGTTGAGAAATGTTTCCTGAATTGAAGCTCCACATGTCACAAAATGTGGAGCTCTTACTGTAGACAAAAGACTAAAGAATACAACAAAGATCACTTAGAATCAATTATTGATATATCGAATCTTTCTTTATCAAGTTCCTCAATAAATCCAAGAACTATTCCAGGGTTTTGGTTATGTATAATAATCTTTTTTCATGATCTCAACCAATCATAACTTCCTACTATGAACAGATCAAAATATCCTGTGAACAGAGTCTTGAAATTTCTTCAGATGATTTCAATCCCTTCAATTTGTAAGAGAAACAAATTATTCATCAAAACAAGCAAGACTGAAACGTAGTAGATGGAATGAGGATGTATTATCTTACAAATGATGGAGCAGGGTGAAAGACATGAATCTAGCAAGCCCTCTATGACCTTATGAAAGTCGCATCTCCTATTCATTTGAAGAAACAACACAATTCTACTGGGTTTTGATGGCAGGTTGATCCAAGCACATTCACTGTAAAAATCAATCAACTTCCCTTGAATTGAGCAGGGGAAATGATTGGAAGTGTAATTTGCCATAAAGG
>MWRH01006567.1:0-16792 GCA_002157025.1 Melampsora abietis-canadensis | reverse complement strand
TCCAATCATTTTCCCCTGCTCAATTCAAGGGAAGTTGATTAATGTTTGCAGTGAATATTAAAATTTCAACTTTCACTAGTTGTGACCTAAAAAATAATAAAAAATACAAGGCTTGTATTCTGTTTTCTAGTAATTAATTTTGCGGCCAAAAGCCTACAAAAGTTACAAAAAGGTAGTGATGTATATATAAAACAATCACACAACAAAAGAGAAAGTGGGACAAAGATCAGACCTCCAACTCAAAATTCCACTTCTAAAAACTTTTCCACAAAGATGACATCAATCAAAACCCAATTCAAAACTTATAAACAGATTAAGCGCACACACATTGATTATTGACAAACTTTCAAGCACACAAATCACACAGAAACTTAGCTGTTTACCACAAGAACCAAAATTCCTCTGATCTGCCCTAAAGCCTGAAATAGAAATGAAATAAGCGACTACAAAGAAACTCTGAAGAGGCAAAAAGAGTCAGAATTTCACAATCTACAACTTTGCTAAGCCAAGGTAATATGTGACTCCAATGGTTGTACCCTTAAAAGGCAAATGAAAATTGATCAAAATATTCAAAATTGTGATTTACCCAGTTTACCAATTGGTTTTACCACTAGTGACATTTTATATGATGATTAAAGTTGATTTTATTTTGCGAATGTGCCAGTAGAATCTACCCCAATCAATATCTACCCTGCAAAAGTGCTGTGAAGCCTTGATTCAAAGTTTCATGATCAGAACTTCAAATTTCTCAGTTTTTGAATGTGATTTTTGAATTTTGTAATGTTAAAGATTGCAATGTGCCAATGTTAATTATAACCTTCAATGTTTTTAGTGGTGAACTTTGTTGTGGTACCCTTGAAGTATATTGTTCCCTTATCCTTAAACCCCAAAGCTTATCTCAGTTTACCACTGCCCCAATTTCTCAATATCTTCAATTTTTGAAATTTGACCTTATTTAAACCCATAACCAAAAAAACATAGATATAATACATAACTCCTTTAATCCATAATATTTTTAGTCACCCTGCTTTAAACCCATAATTTTGAAATTTGGACTTGAATCCTATACACCTCTCATAACCCCATACACATAACACTACACAACAACTCAAAGCCCATAAAATTTGACTGTTCCATCCAATTCTTCAATACCACACGCACCCATCCATTAAGTAAAATAAAATGAAAATTAATGATCAAATGAGTAAATTAAGAAAAAAATTTGTTTGTTAATTTTAATAAAAAATAGCGTACTGATAAGAATAAAAATTCATTAAAGTGAAATGTAAAAGAACTAAGATAATTGTAGAAATAACAATAATAAAAAAATGTGAAAATAGATAAAAAGAAGTAAAAATAAATAAAATCAAATAATGTGAATTGAAACAAATAAAAAATAAACAATAAAAGCAACTATAAGTATGATTAAAAAGTGTTATAAAAGAGACATTGTAATAAAGATATTGTAAAAAACTGAAGTTTGTGTGTCATTGGATGCATTAGATTCCCACACGGTGGGGCTAATTTTTCATCAGTGTGGATGCTCTTAGTGGTACAAGAAAAATGGGGGTTGGGCCAGCCCCGGAGCATAGCCCTGCAGCCTCTGCAGCAGCAGGCCTACAAAGTGCTACTCAGATTGCTATGCTTCAGCCACGGAGCAGCTGGAAGCAGCACGGCGGGTCCACCATTGTTTGGCTTCCCACACAGAGTATGTCAACCAACACCGCAAGCGCTACACAACACAATGGAATTCAACCCTTTTCAATTGCTTTGCACAGTGAGTTCAAAATAGCACCACACAACAAAGGGGTTTTGATTTTGACCTCACAGTCGCGGAGAGGCCTGCAAATATTGCAGAAATTGTGCAATATTGCACCAAACATCAAGACCTAACTACAATTGTGGTGCAGGTTTTGTGAGGATCAAGTTTCTCAGCCGGATTGTAAAGTGCTGGCACTGCTTTATATAGTGGTGCCATTGCGGCACCAAAAGCCACTATCCAACCACACTACAACAGCAATATACTGTGCATTGCTTGTGGTATTGTGTCAACATCCATTTAAGTTTAGGTGTGCATGGCTCTCTTTAAGTTTTTATTTTACATTTCACAGCTAAGACATTTCACACTCATTTCATTTTGTGTTTACTAAAAACACCTTGCAGCTAACTACCTAGTCATAAGACCAGATTGTGGTGTATCTAATACTTAGTATAATATATCCCGCATGTCTGGGGGGGGCCAAAGGCCGCTGGTCATCAAGGCCGGGTAGGCTCTCTGCTGCCATCACTTGGGACGTATTGTCCGGAGCCTGTAGAGAGCCTATCACAGTATGTCACAAATTGTCTCAGGTCTGTTTGTCACTTCTTCCTCAGGTCACATGAGGTATGTATCCCACCATCTCAATTCCACTCCTGTACAGATATCACACTTATATACAACTTGACATGCCAATCAATGATTGCCTCAGCTTTCTTCTACTCACTCCTCCTCTCTATTCCTTCTCTGCTCTATTTGTCTTCAGCTGTAGTTTCCTCAAACAACATCTCCCAAATATACTTCACATCTTCTGCTTCACCTTTTGTGTAATTGCATAAGTACAATTTGTAAGCTCTTGATTCCCATCTTCCCATCTTAACTATATCACTTAACGGTATCTTGTTGCTCCACCTCAAAGTTGCACCACCAACTTGAAAGGAACAACCTGACAAATTATTATCCTTATCATACTTCGACCAAACCAACTTAATGTAGATTTTCATTGTTTCCGTTTTAGTCAAGGATACTTGCATTCCATTCTTGTTGATATATGAAAACAAAGGGTTGGTAATTGATTTGTATTCATTGTTCATCAGTCTAGCCAAAGCGTTGTATGGGTTGAGTAAGGAACGTTGGCGTTACACATGCAACCACTTCAACTCTCCTGGTTTCGCCGTCTTGGCATTGTTGATCACAATCTTCAGGTAAGTCCTATCATTTGACACCACTAAATCCTTGAATTGAACCATATGTTTCTTCTTATTGTCTGTTACTAATTCACCAAGCCGTGCCATTCCCCAAAAGGCCACTAAAGCAATTGTTAACGCTGTTTGTTCTCTGCTCCCTCCTCTAGATAACTCTATTGCCAACTCCCACAGGTGTCTCAACTGAATTGGTTTCTTCACTTTCTTCACCACCTCTTTATCATTTACATCAGCCACACTACAAGCTCAAAGCATCAATTTTACCGTCTTGTCATTCCTGTCTGAGAACGGTTTGTTGTGAAACAAATGCCAAGATCAAATTCCAGTAATATATTTAGTAAGTGTCTTTGCATTGATTTTATGCCTTATCTCTTCATTTTCTTCTTTTGCCAAAGGCCTATCATTTAACAGTTTTTGTTTTCCTACCCATAATATAAGTTGTTTCAAGAGGTCTTCTGATAAGGGAAGTAGGCCATTTAGTGGTATCCCTTCTGCTTCTCCAAAGTGAATTAACTTGGCAATCACGGGGTTGTAATTTTCAAGTGTTGCCTGTGACCAGCTTCCACTCAACAGGTGCCTTTTTACCGGATCGGTTCTCCAATCTAATGACCTATAAAATACCAATCATTCAATCATCCCATCAAACATAAGTTTACTGATTCTTCTGTGAGTCAGTTTTCTTTTTTTACTTACCCTTCCTCATTTGTTAGAAACTGAGTTAGTTTCTTCTTGTTCTCCATTTTCAAATTGTAAAGTCGCGCGGTGGATCAAAGGTTTTAAGTTGCTTGGTAGTTCCAACAAAACTTCTTAATCTAGTTTATACTTGTTAAGGGTTCTTTTTCCTCTTGACAACTTATCAGCTGAATTATTCCCCAAAGTCTCTCTCTTTGCAACAATGTCCACTGGTATTGTGTAAGTAATTGTTGAATGGATTTCCACTTGTTATTAACTAATTTATGCCTTGATTTCCTATTCTCCACCGCCGCTTCAGTGGTGGTGGTATTTGTATAGAAAAATAATTGACAACCTTTTGGTGGGACAAGGTTATTCACCATCAATAAGCCTAATCGGACTGCCAAAGTTTTCATCCATGCAATGCCACACTGTTAAATTCCTTGTGACATATTTCTACTTTCCCACCCTTCAAGTAATTCAAAACAGCTTCAGTATTCTCTGACTAAGATCCCAATACCAAAACCAGTGCTTGTAACACCTACCCAATTGACTTCACATTCTTCAACTTCTGGGATTATTTGGCAATGCTCAAATGATTTCAATGTCCCAAGCCACTCTATCAATTCTTCCTCTACCTCCACCGTTATTTTCCTCAAAGCACTAAAATTATACCAACTTTGAATCCATTGATATAATTTGTATAGGTAACACTTCATATGAGGTAGAATGTAAGTTGAATTGATTTAGTTTACCTATTATTTTTTCCACGTCTTTGAATTTCCATTTCCTCTGTAAACTTAATAGCTCTTGCACTTGACCAATTTGGACATCTTACTTGTCTTGAGGTAAGCGTACTGTTTTATCTACTCCATTCCAAATAATTCCTAAGTACTTTTGTTCTTCTGACCAATTTGCAAAATTTTCATCATTAGAAACCACTCCCATCATCTTAATAAGTTGGAACACGGTATCCATTCCCAACCTATCACCTTCTGATTTTACAAACATATTATCATCTACCCAACGGGAGCTCCATTTGACACCTAAATTATGTTTGATTATATCTCTCCAAGCATCAGCCATCCATCCAAACGTTCCGCAACCAGCAACACATCCAAACGGTATCCTACAATCTATCCAAATGTTACATTCAAAGTCTTTTATTGTCAAGTATTGCCACTGAGAAATGTGAGTACCTCCTTTCCTATAAGCACTTTTCCAATCCACAATTGCTAACCACATTTTTATTCCTATCTCAGATCAAAAGAATTTTGCCACCTCTTCAAAGTCATCCCAAGATGTCTTAAATTCACCTTTATCTACAAAAAAGTTAACCAGTGGTACTCGCTCATCAGCTTTTGGGTAAGTCATTTTTTGAATCCTCCCTAATGCTTTGTCTTCTTTTGATCCTTTTAATGATATTGATTGAGTTGTTTCTTTTGAGTATGATAAATTGTTTATCATTCTCAATGAACCGTTGTTGTTGACTACGCTCCCCATTGGGTTTGAATGAAAGAAACCCCACTTCTTGAAAACTTTCTTGTGAGTAAAAGGTCCAAAAACTCTTCCTAACTGTTGTTCTTTGTAAATATTTGCCATTATCTTATCCTTAACCTGCAGGGCTGACTTATGATTATCTGGTGTAAACCACCTCTTTCCCTCTAAATTATGACGTGGTATCCCTTGATAGAAGCCTTTGTTTAATCCAGTCAACATATGTTCCCATTTCTTTCCAAGTCTATGTTTTTCCATCAATACACGCCATTCATTGATCTTCATCTCACAGGTAGCTTTTGTAGGCCATTTCTTCAGCATCTCTGAATCATCTAATTTGTATTGCTCATCAAGTCTTTTGTTTGATTTAATTTTGAAAATGTAGGGTTGGTCACTCGTACGTCTTTGAGATTGGACACATGTTCTAATTCTGTATTGCCAAATTCAATGGTCACATATAACAATCATTTCAAACAAAAGGAGAAAAAAAACAATAACAACCTGTATCAGCTAATCATAATCATAAGTTTTTCTAAACATTCTTTCTTTCTTTTTTTAAAAAGGTCAAGGAATAAGGCAGAAAGGGAACAAAAACAATTATGTTCTAACAACAAAGGGAACTAAGCTGATTCCAACAAGAATCTATTTTTTACTCACTTAGAACCACTGGGTGCTGCATGACTACTATCATTATTTGTTAATTTCACAAACATAAAACTACCTGGTCTTATAGCTGGGCGGTTTTCCCTTCCTCTAATCCCACAGTGCCCACCGTTGTTTTGATGGGCGTAACTACCTCCGTAGCTTCCTGTAGGTTGGAAAGGTTGATTGTTCCCATATTGGTTTCCAAAATAATTGAATTTTGGGTTGTAAGCCTGATTAAACAGTGGACTCATTGGTATATAGTGGTTATGGTTTTGAATAAACAATCCATTAAAGCCACTGCCAAAAGGTTGATGTGATGTATTTTTATGATTTGGTATGTGATAAGGTTTAAAGTGCCATCCTTTATAAGGTGTTTTCCCTCCTCTAGTTGGCCCTCCAAAAGACAATTTATTCTCTAACGTATCATGACTTGTATTTTGGCCTAGATGAGAAATAAGACGGCCAGTCAACATATCTCCTGGTGCTTTGTGTACTGCACTTGGAGAGTCCCAGGACGCATGTTCAGGGTAAGTCCTCCCGTTTATGGGACTTATATTCTTCCTTGCCCCTCCAAAAATGTACGGGATATCAGGGTACACGTTAACACCATGATGCTTTGAATCCATTTTTGCCTGCTCAGCTAATACTTTGTTTAATGTCCCAACATCTGCCATAGAGCCATCTGGCATTTGATGTTCCCATATGTTCTGTCTATGAGCTATGTCATGACACATTTCTGGAGGCCACACTCCGTAGTAGTCCTCCTGAATTTCTTGAACATTTGCTTTATGAGCGATCAATCGTGGAGCAATAGGATTGTCTTTCTGTCCAGGTAAGGTGTCATAGTCTAAAGTTTGATATTTCACTGTCATATAATATCTTTTCAACCATTCCGCTGCACTAAGTCGCCATTTGCTTAACGGTGGTAGACCCAAATAAGCTATAGTATCTGATGTGCAACTACTATGTTTTGGTTTCTTGGTTTTCATATGATTGGAATTGTCTGGAAGCCACTTTTGACAGAATAATGAGACTGGTACATGTATATTTTTATTTATCATCACATTGTTCCAATAAGGTGATAGAGCTACCATGTTGTGTATCAACTTATTGCCTATTGGCATCATTGTATTGCTTTCTTTCTTTGATTTAGTAGTTTCTTAAGTCATTTCAACTGGATCTTTAGGTACGTTTGCCGCAATGTCTTCTAAATCTAAAAATTCCAAACCAATACGTCTCTTCTCTGTGTTTTCCGCCTTGCATCAATCTTCATAACTTTTTTCTAAAATCAGATATTCACCATGGTGATTATTTTTGAAAGGCTATTTGCAGATTTCCAAGCCACTTCTCATGTGCTAGAAGTACACTTGGGTGTTCATCTCTGGAATCATCATCTGGATCTATGTCAACACATACAAAACCACACCAAACCACAATTCTAGTCGGTTCTTTTCCTTTCTTTCTTTCTTTTCTTTTTTTTCAAGTTTGATTATTAATATCACACCCATGAGTTTCTATTCATCCTAGAAATCACTAGCACACTTCCAAAAGTTATAGGATTCTTCCCTTGGAATTTGTCCATCAAAATATTAAATGTAAGTTATAGGATTTTTCCCTTGGAATTTGTCAATTGCCACATCAGATATAAGTTATAGGATTTGTCCCCTGGAATGTGTCCATTGCCACATCAGATATAAGTTATAGGATTTCTCCCTTGGAATTTGTCCATTGAAATATTGATTTGGTTCTTATTTGGATTTGGACACAAGCCACAATACCGGCCACACCTAGGACATATGCTGCCACTAATAATAAGAGAAATTGCCCGCCACACTCGGGATCACATGCATATCATCCCAGCCACCTGATAGTCATTAATAGAAGATAGACCTGGGGATATCTAGCAATGAATGGAAGCATAAAATATAGAGAGGAAACTCTAAAACAAAAAGGTTAGATAAAATAATAGATTTTTTCCAGCTCACCTAGGTTTATCAACCTATCTCCTAACAATCTTTCCCCTTCCTCTTCTCCATCTACCTCCGTCCTATCTCTAGGTCTACCGGGCTTGTTCACACCTGGGACTTGAGCTATCAAATGATTGACTGATCCAACTCTTCCCTGAATACCTACCACTGTGTTGTTATCTCTTGCCATCTTCTCTTTCTGCTTTTTCTTTTCTTCTTTCATTCTTTCTACTTTTCTTGATTCCTTCTTCTTGCGTTCTAGTTCTTCTGGGCTTCTTGTTGTTCCTTCTCTTCTTTTTGCTTTGCCACATCTTCTTTCTTGTTCTTCCCTTTTAATTTGTTACCCTTCCCTTTCTCACTTCTACCTCTTGGTCTAAGTAATGGTCCAATTGGTGTGTACGTTGTCTTTCTTTGACATTCACTGAGTCTATTATTGCAGTGAATTCTTCTAGTTGTTTCTGTGTTCTAGCTTGTACGTCTTGTCCTGTTTCTTGTGGTACTTCTATGTGTTGTTGTGACATTGTAAAGTTTTTGAGAAAAGAAAAATTCTTCAAGAAATAAGGGGGGAATTTCTTACTTATTGTGATGTTGATTTTTTGAGAGATGACACAAATAAGAAGTGGTTGTTCCTACCCTTTGTTGGAAAGCCTACGTGGATACATCCTATCAGTTGGATTTTGGTACCGGTGCTTCTATTCAGTTCATGTGCTTTCCTATGCCTTTCATGGAACTGTCCAGGAACCATTGTTCCTTTGGGTACCTGTTCCACGGACACCTATCCTTACAGTTCCAGCTAAATGGGAAACTTGTGATTATCCTGGTTTTGTTTGCAGCATAGTGTAGTGATTTTAAACTTCTGAACTGCCTGAAGAGGACACAATTGGGATGGAAGAATGCTTTGAAGAAACAGCATAGGACATGCTTTGTGGATGTAGAGTTTGTTTCATGGGACTCATCCAGCCATTCATCAAGCTGTTGTTGGAGTATGTTGACCATATACATGATTATGGATATTTTGTTCCAGGATGGGCAAATTCCTCTGGACGTAGATGAGGATAAGAAATACCATGAGAAAATTCTGCTTTCCAATTACCTAAGTTCAAAGGACTGGTGGTTGGATATCAAGCTTTTGAATTAGAAGACACTGTGTTTTTGATATCTCTGGATCTTGTATCAAGTAATCCAGCCATTCTTGATCAAGGAATCTTTTTGCACTTCATATTATTAAAATTTCAGTTTGCACTCATTTGATTGAGGCATCCCAAAGATGGATCTTCCAGTGACCAAGGGAGGATCATCATAAGCAAAATTATTGAAATATATTTCCATGGAGGGAAAACCTTGCACATCTTCAGTCCTGTGAAATTTGCTTCTAGCTGAGACCCCAAAGTCTTGCAAGGGAGAGGTCCTGGGTTTAGTATGGGACATCTTGTGATTTTCATGACTCCAATGCACTGAGAGGATAATATTTAAAATCTCATCAGGATGGGTGAAATGTGTGTGATGTAAGTCTTGACTAGCTATTTCAGTGGGCTTGAAGTCCTTGTTAGCTGGTCTATCACGACTGAGCACCTGAGGTGAATCAAAGTTTTCCATTGGCAGCCCCCAAGTATGTGGAGTTTTACACATGATGAGTGTTAAGGTGATCCAAGTGTGCATGTTTGGTTTGAATTGTTGACTCATGTTGACCAAGAGAATTGTGTGCTTGAGTATAACAGGGTGATGCAAGTTGAATAACAAAGGTGAGATATAGATCTTTTCATGTTTGAGCAATCATCAAGAATGCCAAAATCACAGTTTTTTGTGCAGTACCTAATGCTCATTGTTTCTGTATTTCAAGCATGCTTTGAAGAGATAATGAGCTCAAGTCCAGATTTTGGCACTTGTTATGAGTCATTCACAATCAAACAATCATGTTGTAAGTAAGTTGGGAAGTTTGATAAAGTGAAAGGGTTTGAAACAGATGAAGAATCAAACCCCAGTGGACTCATAGGTAACTGTTTACAGAAGAAAAGAGAAAACAATTGTGGCAAAGAGTTATCAGATAAAACAATAAGAGCATGTGTAGAAACAAATCAAATACAAATTCATAGAAACAGTAATACACATAAAATGACATTGTTAAGATCACAATTTGATTTGAGTGAAATATATCAAATAGAAAACATTAGAAACTAAGAACTAAGGAAACCAACACTTGTGTCAAAGTTGGGCCAGTTGAAGTCCTTCTGGTGGAAGTGGTGTTTCAAGTAGGGCCACAGTAACCATAAGAGTTTCATATCTCACAGCTTCAGTCAAAATTTCAATAATCTCCCAGTGTGATGTTTCCTGAAGGACAAAACAGGAGAAATTTATCCCAAGGGCATGACATGAAGAATTCTGCTGCTCTTAATCAGTGAAGCTTGGATAACTGTTCTGGTATGAAAGCGGGATAAATAGAAGTAAACGTTACTTTGATGATAGGATGGCAATGTGAGGCGAAAAAAGTAACACAGTCCTTCAATAGAGCTGATATCTACCTGTGATTATCATAGTACAAGCATATCAAAAAGTATGCTACTAAGCCATACCTATTTCACTTGTTGTTCACCACACCCTCCAACCTCTTCCCAGAATGAAATAGAAAAAACTACCTGATAAAGGACCCTGGCCTCTAGCAGCTTACCCCAAGCTTATAGTCTTGATACAGCCACCAATAAGGTCAGCAAGTCAGATCAGTAATTGACTTGTGAAAGCACTCATAGTTGATTATTTGTTTACAATCTCAAATAAGTAGAAGAGTCTTTTTCAAAGAAAAAAAACAAGTATATCAGTAGAAGATAGAAGTCAAAGCACTGAACAGTGAAAAAAGATAAGGATCTGGGAAGTAAAGAATAATAGTGAAGAAGAAAATAGAAAGATAGGGTGTTGAATGGGATGATCACATCACGTTATTTGAGTAGATTACATTAGAATTCTGTGATACCAGAATTGTACTATTCCACTTCAAGGAGTGAAATGGTTTCCTATGAATGTGAATGATTTATGAAAAATAATACATCTTTGTTTCTTTCAGATTTTCATCTGGTTGTTAACATGGGAAACTCATTTGTAGCATATATATCTGCAACAAGTTCTGGAAGATCCTCTGACCCATTTACCACTTGCTTATCTGGAAGCAATGATTGATGAAACCAGGTCATCACCAGTGAGCTGACTGATCCCAAAGTGAAAATCTGCTCAATGTGTTTGTTGTATAAGAATGAAAAGATATGTTGTGCAGCAGGCATGGGATCAACCCCCTCAAGATCTGATTCTTTTGTACCATATGATGTTTTGAGAGCATTGAGAAAGTCCTTGAAAAAATCCCAACCATCATCAATCAAATTTTCTATGCTTAGATTGCTTTGGAACTTTGATTTTAGAGCCAAAAGACTGGCAAAGAAGCATGGTGTAAGCTCATTATATATCTTTCTAACAATTTCATTAACAATTTTCATACATCTTGAAGTATCTTTATCTTCTGAAAAACACTTAAAGTGCAGTGCTTCTGCTAACTGATCAAAATATCTGTCTGCTTCAACACGCAGTGTTAACAGTTCATATTGATATTTCCCAATCCGTATTGCTGGGTTGTACAATTCTTTCCATGTGTATTTTTCACCCAAACTAGTTTTCCCAGGTATCTGTGTCTTGGGTCCTTCCAAATGAAGATTCTTGAATATTTTTGAGTGGATGGTTTCCAATAGTGTGTCAACTTCATCTAGACCATATTTTGATTGGAAATTTACAAGGTTATGTGTAATTAATTGCGAAAATTGTCTGATTCCAACAATAAGAGTTTTATTTCTGTATTTTGAGCTTCTGTACCAACTTTTCCACATTTTCCAAAGAGTCTTCAAATTAAGATGTGATGGTCTAGCTAGCTTTGAGGCATACTGAAGCAAAGAAAAAGGTTCAGATATATCAAATAGGCTGTTGGGGGGTGGTTCCCATGCTTTCAGATCTGTCTTTACTTCCAAAGACCACCATTGAGTACTGATTTCTTCCAAGAATTTCAACCCATCTTCAATGAGCTCATCTTTGGAATGGCGTTGGGTAAAAACTTCAGGATGTAGGATCAATAGAAGGTTGATGAAGGGTCTGGCTAAAACTTGCTGAGCCTTCTTGATCTTGGACCGAAGCACTACTTTGTTTGGATTGTCTTTAATCAATTTATCTATCCTTGGAAGAGAGAAATGACCCTTGGAAGTGAAGCAGGGCAAGAGTTTTGATTCTCCAAACTGTCTGATTAGTATCATCAATTTCATAAGCAACCTTCTAC
Source organism: Melampsora abietis-canadensis (assembly GCA_002157025.1). NCBI lineage: Eukaryota > Fungi > Basidiomycota > Pucciniomycetes > Pucciniales > Melampsoraceae > Melampsora > Melampsora abietis-canadensis. The sequence goes on along the minus strand of MWRH01006567.1, from coordinate 4,747 downwards.
TACCAATATCAGTGTTACTATCTTCCTTTGATTTCTCTGCAAATTGGTAAACACAATCATTGTGAATCCCAGAAATGCTAGTTTTTTGATTATTTGCACTTCTAGATGATTGTAACTTCAAATTCTTTGAAAAATGTCTTTTCCTTTTATTCATGTTGGTACTGTTGTGGCTGGTCTGGGTCACAGCACCATTCAAATGTGGGGAAGAGATGCCACCTTCAAATCCTCCCTCATCTGAGACTATCTGTGTTGGTGGTTTCTTCTCAGCTGGGCTTGTTGGTGGAAGGAGATGTTCCCCTGGACTCTTGACCTTTCCTATAAAAGGATGGCCCTGCCATCCAAATTCTGAATAGTCAAACTGACAATCAGCTGTGATATGTTGAGTAGGATCATTGAAATTCATGCTTTGAGATTCTAAACAGGGTATGTGAAAAGAATTATCTATCCTTTCAGTTTCTTCTGGAAAATAAGATACTGGATTTCCTAAATTCATTCCAAGAGTACTGTCATGATACAGGAACTGTTGAGCCATGAAGGATGGCCAAGCATGAATCACAGGACTATCCATTGAAGTTGCTTGTAACACACTTGATTTCTGGGTTTCTGCTCTTTGTGGGTTCATCCAGTCCTGCATCAATTTTACACCAGAAGCAGGTGACTGAAGTGGTAATTCTGAAAATGTTGTTATGAACTGGTAATGGTTGTCCGGTTCCAGAGCAAATTTTGATTTTCTATCCAAAATACCATCCTCTCCAAAATGTGAGTTTGAGGAATGACTTCTGGGTAGTTCAACTTTAGGTTCTGGATGAAGAATATCTCTGATCTTTGGGGTCTCCAAGCTCTCTACCCAGTGATCTACCCATTCTGTATCAGAAAATCCTGTTTGCATCACATTGTTTTCATTTGAGTTCACATTGATTGGATGGGGACATGTAAATGATGGATCTTCCAGTGTAACAAAGGGAGGATCACTATGACTGGGATTATTCAAGTATATGTCTGTGGAGGGGGAACCTTGTACTGATCTAATCCCTTGAAGTCCACCTGCAGCTGATCCCCAAAAGTCTTGTAATGGAGTAAATTTGGATGGGGTAGGGAGCATTGGATTATTCTCATGACTCCAATATGATGAACTGATGATATCTGAAGTTCTATCAAGATGGTTTGAATGCATGTTATGTAAGTCTGGGATAGCCTTGGTGTTGGGATTGAATTCCTTGTTGGCTGTTATGTGTTGATCAACCACCTTGAGTAATTCAAAGTCATTTGGTGGCTGGCCCCAAGTATGTGGGATTTTACACATAAGAAGGGTTAAGGTGATACAAGTGTGGATGTATGTTTTGAACTGTTGATTCATCTTACTGTCAGGCAGATCAAGATGTGCATAGAAGGAGTGATGTGAGGTCAATGATAAATTTGAGATGTAGATGAAGATGTTCAATTCAGACACAGAAAACCCAATCTCATAGTTTTCTTTCTACACTGTAACCGTCCTGGAAAGCATGATTCATCAGAAGTACTAGACTGCTACTCAGACTGCCACTCAGACTGCCACTCACACTTGTTTTGAAGCCACCTCACTGCGCATTGGAGCATGCAACAAGAAGCAAGGGAATTGGATGGTCAATGGGGTGTTTCAAGTTGACATGTTTTCTGACCATACATCATGTCATGTGTGTATTACAACAGCACACTAGACCATATCTTGTCCTTACCCTCAGGCTACGCTCAGATACCCAGCAACTCAGGTATTCTCATGCTCTACCCCAGCAGGATCAGGAGTCATGCTTGCCTGTATGGGAGATTGGACTTTTGGTTAGAGGTTGGTCTGGGGGGCTGGTCTGGCAGGCAAAAAAAGCAATTCTTGTCAGGGCCCCTGCTGGTCATGGGCTTTTTGTTGAGGGCCATAGAGCCTATGAATAGCAGCAAAAAATCAAGGAAGGATGTATGTATAGTGTGTGGACTCAATTCATTGTCAATTTGAAATCAAATGAAAACTTGATAAATTGCCCTTTTGTCCCCAACAGGTCAAATTTTAGACCCTTTGATCAAGTTCAAATCTAGCTTTTTGATGGAGATCGCTTAGTGTTGAACCGACTTAAACTTGGTTTACTGTCTCCATTCCACAAGCTCTTGGTCTGCACATTGTTCTATCCCTCAGCTTATTGTGACAAAAACAGACATCAATATGAGCCAAATGTTGAATGGAAACCAATCCTTTGGAAACAGACAAAATATTATTGGTTTTGTCTGAAAAGATATGCAGGGATTTGTCAGCCTAGAGGGTAAAAGCATGTACCCCTAAGGAAGACAAACATACAAATCATAATAAAAAATACCCTTGAAGATCTATAGATCTCCAAGGACATCACACCTCACACTCAAGTATCAAGAGTGCAAGAAGATTACATAATCTGCCCTGAAAGGCCTAGTAGACCAGACAGGGCTCAAATATGAACCCTGACCAAGTAACAAAAAATCAGAAACCAGTCAGGGTTTGTATTTGAATAAAAACCTGGACTAGGCAACTATGGTTAATGACGTGGTGAAGTATAGGAACCAATGTTCTTGCTATAGTCCACCAATGTATATAAAGATCAAGACTTCCTCCTGAAAAGAGAGATTGGTATCTTATAACACTTCAATCAAAAAACACTACTATCTGACCAAAGAACTTTGTACAAAGCCTTTCAATCAAAACTCAGTAGATTACTTCTAACTCTAGAAATCATCCTATTTACAATATAATATTTTCTTAGTTACTTGACTTTCATAAGTCTTTGATTAAAAGCACTTTGTACTTCTTCCCTTGCTAGATCTAGATCTTTATTGATATAAGACTGAACCACCCTTATCATCAAAAGTTTCCCAAGACTATTCCAACATCACAAGAGTTGATAAAAGTTCCTTTCATCCAACTGCTGTGTAGAAGTTAGACGTTCACCCTGGGACAGACACTTACAAGTAAAGCTCATCCATAGAAGACAACCGTTGTTCTTAAAATATCCGGTGAGTGATAGTACTAGTTAGATTTATAATCTTGAAAAAGCTTAAAACTAACCAGTGGCTTGAATTCATAGTCATAACTTTTTACTGTTATCACAACAAAGCCTACCCCCATCAACTACGTAAGCATTATTCAGCATTTAGTACTTTAAAAGCTCTAACTTTCAAGACTTCAGCTGACATTTGGGGGCCTCCTCTCACCTTTCTTTCCTTTTTTCTATCAAGAAAACATAAAAGACAAACCCAAACTTTTCTCAACTCCAAACTGAATCATCATTTTAGAAAATTAAAACACAACAAAAAATCAACAAACTCATACAAAAAATTATCTTTTTTTTACCTTTTTTTGTTTGTTCTCACTATCATAATTACTTTTCAAATGTTTGATTTAGCAGCATTCGAAGTTTTTCAATATCTACCTTCCTCCAAATATACTCAAGAAAACCCCTTTGGAGAAACTATACAATCCCTGTCTTGGTGTCCAGATCCAAAACCCACACCACCCTTTTTGCCAGATTTGCGAAAAGTTTCTCATTGAAGAACAAAAAAGCTTAGCAGACAACACAGCAAGCGGAAATCAGTAAGCTAAAAATAAGTCTATATTGCAACAAGTCTTATTTGGAAAACTGAGCGTACCATATTCTATTTTTTTTGTCTCAGTGTCTTCAAACATCATAGCACCATTAGCACTGTACAGACCTCCATTACCTCAAACTACCAGTGAAGAAGAACGTCTTCTGTTAGACAGTGACGAAAGTAAGTCAACATCCCCTTGAACAAACGTTTTTATAGAAAACTAGCACACTTATTGATTCCTTATTTCTTTCAGTGGATACAGGAAATGACAAAGACAACACAACTTCGCAAACAAGTGCGAAGCCAGGTTTAACCATCATTGAACCCAGAACGGACCTTCAACCAAACATTGGAGCTCCGGGACCATCTAACAATACTTCAGCAATTTGTAAGTACCTTTTGAATTTAGAAAACAAACAAGTCACTCGGCATATAATTAATATGGCACCTTCAACCAGAGCAAGCTCCCGTGCTTCCAGCGTTTCTGACGCATCTGGCGCCACCAACCGCGCCGCCAGCTCCAAGCCAGCCAGCACCAGCAACCAACCAACCTACTGCGCCCAATCAAGGATTGACTCTAGAAAATCTACCTCAGGACAGTCAGACGCTTCTGAGACTGTACGAAGAGACCTACCAACGCTGTGGTGAGCTATTTATGCAAGTGAATCAAGAAAGATTTTTTTTTATTTTTTTTATTTTTACTCTCAAGATTGGACTCGGGTGAATCAGTTGATTTTAAAACAAATCTTATTTCATTTGATCTTAAGATCATGATTTGCACAAGTTACTCTTTAATTTAATCTCTCCTAACAAACTTAACTATCTATTTTATTTTTTAAGACATCATTAATCTTTAAAACTATAATCAGAAGAATTAAGGAACATCAAAAAAAATTAAAAGAGAAAATTAAAAATAAAGTTATAGATAAGATAGTAATTAAAGGGAAGGGAAGATTAAAATAATGTTAGTAATTGATTGGATGAAAAGGAAGATCAGCAGAAAACAAAAAGAAACTTACTAAGGATCAAATCAAATATAAAACAAAGTTGAATAATTGATCAATCTATAGCTGAAAGAAGTGAATCGATTGAGGCCAAACATGTCTAAAAAAGAAGAAATGATATTAGTAAAGAGAAGGTAAGAAAGATGATGATGAGATGAGAA
>KZ119886.1:2772-14278 GCA_002157025.1 Melampsora abietis-canadensis | reverse complement strand
CAATTTTTTTTACTTTACAGGTGAATATCAAATAAAGTCTCTTTTTTAATTACCTGTTGCCTCCCCTTCAGATACATTTCTCTGACCTGTTATCTTTTCTTTTCCTTAGGAAGGCGTTACAGATCGCTGGTGTGAACCATTCAACTAAAGTCCTTTCTGGAATCTCAGCTTGAATTATTATATAATGTTGTATCTTGGAAGAAGAGTTTACCTTCCCTCCAGATATCTTTGTCTTTCATATTATCATTTTCTTTCCTTACAAAGGCGTTACAGATTGTTGGTGTGAACCATTTGTCTAAAGTCCTTCTGATAAAACTTAGCTTGTAATATCACATAAAATTGTGTTTTGGATGAAGAGTTTGGTATCTCCAACCTACGGCCTATTACATCATCTCTTTATCTCACTGTTGTATGGTTGCTCTCTGCTTGTGTTCCAATATTGATGGCTTGGAATGTACAACAATCTTATTGTATCACTGTTCTCGTGATATTGTCCCTCGTGGATGTTGTCTCCAAACGAGTAAAATCTTTGGCTACTTTCTCACAGATTCCTCTGTAGTTCGAAACAAGATATGAACTCTGATCTCAACAGTGGATTTGGGTCTCTTCACTTTTTGTGCCTTGATAGACCATCTCTCAACAGCCTTTTTTCACCCACGCTCACGCAAAACTGAGCACAAATCTCTGCAGACTCTTTACAAGTAAGTATAGTGAGAATTCAGAATCTTTCATAGCTTGGTTCAAACAAGGATGAATCTATTTTTTTGTTGGGTACATAAAGGAATACAAATTACATCATTCTTTGAGGTTGTGTGAGGTGTGAAGGCCGAAGACATAAAAGTCTTGCGGTAGAATGACCTCCAGATGTTGTCAATCACAGTTTGATGAAGGATGCTCAAACAATGTTGATGCTAATGTCTTCAACATTAAGACTGCCCCAATCAGAACCTGATACTGGCACAAAGATCTCAAAAGATAATAACTGTAATTGAGGGAAAGTGGAGCGTTTTTTCTTTGGTTCAGATTGGGGCTGTTACTGTAGATGCATCACTCACCCTGTCAGTTGGGAAACTGTAGCTCTGAGTTAGAAGCGGCCACTAAGAACGCGGCCACGGAACACTGAGCTGGTTTGAATTGTGGGTCATAAGCTGTTGCATGACGTGTGACCGGTAAGAGCGCGGTTTGAGAGCATGGTTACGCAGAACTCTAGAGTGAAATTAACCCGCTCAACTGCTGGCTCAAAAGTGCATGATCAATGTTGAACAACAGGATCAATCAAGAAATATGGAACACAAGACAAGTGAAAAGTCAGTGTGTCAAAGTCGTTGAGTTTGGTACTGTTCAAATTTTAGAAAATGGCATGGGTTTTGAAGATAGTGGCAAGAGGGTCAAGGAGAAACAAGACCGGTGAATGAAACCAACACCACAGTGTTGTTTGGTGGGAAAGTTGCTATTGATGATATAAAAACTTGACTTTTGGTCCTTTAGTTCTTGGTCAGTGTGTTGCGTAGAGGTCCTTCAACTGTTATTTTCACCTTTCTTACTTTACAAATACATTCACTTGATTTTTCATATTTCTTGTATATATCTACAATGAGTTCTCACATCACTAGCACACAACTTACACCCGCTGCTTCCAAAGGTCCTGGAAAGAGACAATTCCTTGAGGAAGAAGAACAAGAAGATCAAGGTATGATTAATCTTCTCATATGTCACATACGTTGGTTTGGTAATCTAATGGCGTACCATCCTTCATTTTGTTCCTAAAACAGATCAAAATGATCATGCTGACAATGGGGATTCATCAGATGATGAAGGAATTTCTGGTACGCCTAGACTCCTGGTTATAACAGATATGAATGGACTTATGCTGCTCATGTGTAATGTTCAAGAATAACCGTCAAATGGTGGCAAGGAGATTGTAACATAGAAACAAATTGTTAACCGTAAATCTGTAGATCTGCTACCAATATTGTTGTTATACATTTATATCAAATTGTTTAGTATATATATATGTAGTTATTGTACAAAGATGTGCTTTTCCTTATCGAATTATTAAATTAGTTTTCCTCACTCAAAAACCAATACCTAGAAAGCTATGAGCTTCTCTACGGTACACCTGAGCCCTTACAGTATAATTCGATCATTAAAAATCTTTGCCTCTTTTTTCCTTGTCCTGAGTATTTTTTTTCTTAGCAGTTTTTTCTCTTTCTTTTTCTTTCTCTTTGTTTTTCACAGATCATGTGGATCATCCGTGTTTTGAATAATTTTTTGCTTTATTCTTTTGTCTTTGTGGCGTACTATTAGCTATAAGAGTCTTTTCTTTCTCTTCCTTTTGCGTTCTTATTTTTGTTATTACTTTCCCTCGCTTCTGTTTTGGTTTTGGTTACGTGTTAGGCCTTCTTCTTTTTGGGGGTCTTCCTTGTTTTCTTTAGTCTCATTATGGGCTTGTGTATTGTCTGTTACTTGTTTGTCTGTGACTTGTATAGTTTGTGTTCCTCTCTCGGTTTACCCTGTTACCTATATGGGTGATGATACCTTACGTCATTGGATATCTTTTTGTCTTTTGCCCTTGCGTTTGCCTTTTTCATTTTATGATGTCATCGTTTGTTTCTCTTGTTTATCCTTTTTTTTCATTTTCTTTAGTTGCCGACTCGCTCTTTTCTTTCTTTTCCTGTTTGTTACTGTCTTTCTTCCTATTATTCTCGATCATCTGTCCCAATTACGGCTATTCACCTTATTTTATCAAAAGCTTTCTTCAATGGCCTCATCTCGACGTTCTACTATCTCTGGCGACTTGCCTCCTCTTCCTCTTAGTGTCAACAAGCAGTCTTTTTCCGACCGTTATGTCAACCCCGCTCTCAATATTCTTCAGTCCAGTTTGGAAGAAAAATTGTCTCAGGTGTCCTTATCTAATGTTGCAACTTTTTGCCACGAGATGGACGCTCTCCGTTCTGAGGTGGTTCAATTATCTTCTGCTGTTTTGGAGTTGGCTACTGCGGTTCAATCTTGTTTTTGCACTGAGGACTTGGATCTTTGTCTGGGTAATCGGGTCTCCAATGTTTTGTCTCTGATGCGTTCGGAACTTGCGTCCAACACCGCTACTTTGCGCGAGGAGACAACGGTGGCTAGGGAGGACGTAGTCAGTCAGGTCAATGCTCAGTTGAATGCTGCTAAATTGGCCATATCTCGTGCAGAGCCTCCGCCTATCTCTATTTTATCTTTCACCGGCGAACCGAAATCGGTCAATTGGTTTATCAACGCCATTTGGGACTCGCTCTTTTTGTATGAGTCTAATTTTGCCAATGATTCTTGTTGTATTTGTTGGGTGGCTCGCCATTTTCCTCCGGCTTCTTCTGCTCAGGAATGGTGGACGAGTCTCCTTCATGCCAATTCTCGCAAGCATGGGGTGGCTTTTGATCATCATTCTTCTAATATCAAGTTCATCATGGAGCCTCTGTTGTAGACTGGGAGTTGTACACGACTGCGGCACAGTCATCATGTGACGTGGAAGTTGTCAGAGACTGTCTTTATTTACTTTGTTAGATTCAGAACCGGGTTCCACATCATCAAGTGGTTTCCCGGATTTATTTCTTACTTATTTGTTTCCGTTTTCTTCTCGCTTCACTATAGGTAGAATGCAATAAAATCATCAAGTGGTTTCCCGGATTTATTTCTTACTTATTTGTTTCCGTTTTCTTCTCGCTTCACTATAGGTTATGAGCCTGCGCCGCCAGTGACGAGTTGACGAAAGACAAATAACGTATGAAGACGAGAAAAACGGACTTCGGAGAACCACGACCATCAGAAAAACAAACAAATACATTAGAATCAGTCGAATCGAACAAATCATCCCCCGTACCAGAATCTCAACGAATCACGTCTCAGTCATCGGTAAAGAAAATATCCGAATTCAAACCGATTATCCATCCTAGCGTTCTTCAAGAACCTACACACAAATCGAAAATGTTATCCTCTGACAAAAATACTATTGAAACGGCTTTGTCCGCCGAACAAAAAGAAGACCTCGAAGAACTGAAAGACCAAATGAAGAACCTCCGTGACGTATTGACCTTCGAGCATCTTACTAAAGATGGGTCTAACTTCGTTGATTGGCGCGAAGAGACCTCTCAAACGATATATCGAACGACTGGTCTAGAGGACTTCTGGACGACCGAATTCCCCAAAATCGACAATTGACTCAGACGTGAACAGAACCGAGCCGCGATGACTATCTGTGAAAACACCATCGATACAAGCTTACGCCGAATCATACGTCCGTGCAAAACCGCTCACGAGATTATGAAAACGATACAAACTCACTTCCAAAAAGGAGGGCGAACTGCCCAATTCGCAATCTTCCAGAAATTAGTATCTCTTAGACCCCCTCACTCTGATGAAGATATCTTAGAACACACCTCTAAGATCGATGCATTGATTGCCGAGCTAGAGGCTACCGGATTCAAATGGGATCACGACTCTATCAGCGGTTTATTCTACCAGCTAAACTTGTCCGCAGACACGACAAAAGCGGTAAACAAGGAACTAGACGCTCAATTTGAAACGAAGTCTGGGGTCTTCTCAGCCACTGAAATACGAAACATTATTCAGACTCATATGGCTCGTGAAAAGATAGCGACTGAAACAGCAACCATGTTGAACCTCGCTGCCTCCATCGATGCCTTATCGGTGAATGTGATGGCTTTCAGAACGCCTCAAAGATCCCTAGCACCCAATCGCTTCACCTCCATCAGACAATATCGAAAGTCAGACATACCTCGCATCAACTGGAAGGACGGACCGATGCCTATCACCGAGAAAGACACTGAACGAGAAATGTCGATACAACGACCAATCAACATCCCTAATTCAGCGATCGCCCCCGTTAAAGCTCTCCGTCCCCAGTGTTTTTATTGTTCATCGTTTAATCATGGCTATAGCGAATGTCCTGAAATCCTCAAAGGACGCGAACGCACTGCAGCACATTATAATGACTGGAGACGCGTAAAGGAGTGTAACTACATGTATAGTTTGGATGTCTTATTTCCCAACACTCACAAACTTCCTCCATCCAACACATCACGTAACGCCCAACAAGGGCCTTCTGTTAAAAAACATCAATCAAACATCAGAGTTAACGCCATCGAAGCGCCTCAACCTGAAATCTCAACCCCATCTGTTGTTCATGCGTCTGCAATCGACTGGGACTCGGATGGTATCAAGCTACCATATAAAGAGGATGAAGTCCCCACCGAATACTTGTTTGACGGTGGTGCAACAGATGCCGTAAGCAACTCCAAATCCATCTTGCTCAATTATCAACCCCTTCTGAAACCAATCCCCATCCACACCGCGTCCAATGATTCTAAAGCAGTAATCATCGGTAAGGGCGAAGTCGAAGTTACAACCGACAAAGGCAAATCCACAACTATCAAGGATGTGTACTACTGTCCGAACGCCACTTCTACCATCATATCACCAGGAGCATTAATTGCTCAAGGCGCTAAACTTTCAATCAACTCAACACACGACATGAGACTGACCTTGAAAGATGGGAAGACAATCACAGCTGAGCACAAGAATAAAAGATGGTTCATAAATCCGAAAACTCATCGTGTTTCCTCACTCTCTTGTAAATCTCTAAATCTTTCTACGTGCTCAATGAAATTAAATGCTTCGAATTCAAAATTATGGCATGCTCGCTTCGGACATGTGGCAATGAGACGGATTCAAAAGCTTTTTAATAAAGCGGCTGAATATGGCTTACCGGACAATGCCCTGTCCTCATCAGTGATTTGTGATGATTGCATGAAATGCAAAAGCACCAGACGTAGAGTATTGAGTAGCACGAATCGTGAAATTGGTCTTCTTGATGTGATAGTATCTGATGTAGCTGGACCCTTCACACCGTGTCTAACTGGTGAAAAACTGATGGTGACCTTTCGAGACGCAGCTTCGACGTACTCCAAGGCGATGATCATCCACAACAAATCTGACGTTCCGAATCATTTCATCAACACCATCAAACAATGGGAGCGTGAAACGGGCGTGAAGGTCAAGAAGGTGAGAACAGACCGGGGTGGGGAGTATGTCAGTAACTCTTTCAATAAGTGGCTTAAAGATGAGGGAATCCAACATGAATTCTCCAACCCGTACGAACCTGAACAGAACGGGATCGCAGAACGTCTAAATAGGACCATCGGGGAGATTGCAAGAACACTACTAATATCAGCCAAATTGCCAAAACAATTCTGGCATCTTGCTTATCTAACTGCTGTCTATCTCCATAACCGCGTACCCAATTCGATAACCATCGACAAAACTCCTTACGAACTATTCTTCGGACAAAAACCTCAACTAGACATCATCAGAACATTCGGCGCGAAAGCTTTTGTCCACATTCACACTGGTCAGCGTTCACCTGGCAAACTAGAAGACCGAGCGCGAGATTGCATCATGGTTGGATATGTGGATGGGAGCAAAGGTTGGTTATTCTATGACCCATCATCAAAAACTCTAATCCCCTCCGCCATTGCGAAATTCCCATATGAAAATATTGATTCAATCACACCACCGAAAGAAAATACAAAAGAAAATCTCACATCGTCTGACTCAATCAACAAAATTCTCAACCCTGCACCTCCGAATAAGGCGAGTATTGCTCACATCGTAAACGCTCTTAAATTAGGAGACTTTACAACCGAAAACCGAATAGACAAACAAGACATGGCAGCCCAACATGCCCTAGACGGACAAACGTATCAAAGCATCCTTAATCCACCAAAGTCATTCTCCGAAGCAATGAGATCTCCTCACGGGACTCAATGGAAAGAAGCGTGCGATGCAGAAATGCAAATGATGGAAAAAATGCATGTGTGGAAAGTCATAAACAGAAAGAAACAACTGTCACCTATAGGCTTGAAGTGGGTATTTACTTACAAAAAGTTTGATGATGATGGAAATCCTGTAAAGTTCAAAGCCAGACTGGTAGCGAAGGGATACAAGCAACGTGAAGGAATTGATTACACCGAAACATTTGCTCCGACCGCGACTTTTGCGGGTCTTTGCATCATGCTGACGATTGCTGCTCACCAACGATGGCCCACTCACTCATTTGATATATCATCAGCTTATCTACACAGCGGAATTGATTCAGAAGTGTATTTTTCATTGCCAACAGGTTATATGTGTGAAGAAAGGAAGAAAAATCAGATTTTACAAGCATTAAAAGCTCTATATGGAACGAAACAAGGAGCGCGTTGCTGGTGGAAGCACATCGACTCAATCCTCACTGAACTGGGTTTCAAATCGAGCCAATATGATCAATCACTTTACGTTTACCAAAGAAACGACGATACGTGCATAATCTGGCTTCATAGTGATGACGGGGGAGTAACTGGCTCATCTGAAGAACTACTCGATGAAATCCACAACGCAATGAAAAAGAAATTACTCATAAAGTGGGAAAAGAACTTAGACCAAATCGTAGGTGTGAATGTAGCCCGGGATGAAGATGGTAATTTTACTCTGTCTCAACCAGGCCTAACGAAGAAGATCTTGAAAGCTTTCCTACCTGACGATAGACGAGTTAAAACACCATTGAACCCTCAAAAGATCCCAACATCACCTGATGAACATGAAGAAGAAATCGATAGCGAGCGTTACCTGTCTGCGATTGGGAGCCTGAACTACTTATCCGTTGCAACCAGACCGGACATAACATATGCGGTAAACTATCTAGCCCGTTTTTCTGCTGACCCTAGACGTCAACACTGGGAGGCAATCGAACACCTGGTCCGATATCTCAACACGAACGGTGTAAAATCACTAATGATAAAGCCCATTCGCCAAGCCACTGCACACCTATGTGGACGCAAATTGGGGAGGGGAAGGAGCTAGATCGTCTCACGGCTTTATCACGTATTTTCTCAACTGTCCCATCTCTTGGACTTCGAAACGACAAACGTGCGTAGCCTCATCAACATGTCATGCTGAATACATGGCGATGGGAACCGCATGCAGGGATGCCATCTGGATTCGGAATCTCGTTGAGGACTTGACGGGAAAAGGTAACGCAGTCGACATTCATTGCGACAACACTTCAGCGATACACGTTGCGAGTGACAACTCATCGAACAAGCGAACACGCCATACAGACCGAGAATTCTATTACATCAACGAACAAGTTTACAAAGGCCGAGTCTTTGTCAAATGGATCAATACTAAATCTCAATGTGCCGATGTTCTCACCAAACCGCTAGGACCCACCCTTCATCAAAATGGTTTAAACTATTTACGCCTCAAGTGATATCTTTCATCATTTTTTCTCATCTCTTATTTTTCTATTTTTGATTTTATTTTATTTTATTTTTATTTTTTTCTCTCACTCTTATTTTCATTTTGACTTCATTCTTTTCATTTACATTTTTCAATTTCACGTCATCAACTTGTGTTTTTTTGGTACTTATTATCATCATATAAATTTTTCATTTTTTTCATTTTTTATTTTTTATTTTCAAATGTGATGCCTGCGACTTGTCGTGGGGGGAGTGTTGTAGACTGGGAGTTGTACACGACTGCGGCACAGTCATCATGTGATGTGGAAGTTGTCAGAGACTGTCTTTATTTACTTTGTTAGATTCAGAACCGGGTTCCACATCATCAAGTGGTTTCCCGGATTTATTTCTTACTTATTTGTTTCTGTTTTCTTCTCGCTTCACTATAGGTAGAATGCAATAAAATCATCAAGTGGTTTCCCGGATTTATTTCTTACTTATTTGTTTCCGTTTTCTTCTCGCTTCACTATAGCCTCTTGCTTCTTTGGAAGTTTTTTTTGATAATATTGCCAACCGTTTTGGGGATAAATTCTCTTCCATGACGATTCTCAAAGAACTTCAAGCCTTACGTCAAGATAAACTCTTGGTGTTGCATTTTAATTCTAAATTTGATAGTCTAGCTTATCAATTAACTATTGAGGACATTGTTTTAATGGACTGGTATAGCAAAGCTCTTCGTCCTGATGTTCGCGAGCGTTCTATGAAGCATCATGATTGGCATTCTCTTACTACCATCAAAGATATGCAAGAATTGGCTGTTTTGGCCTCTCGTCAAGTTTCTGATCTCAGTATGGCTCAAGCCTATTCGACTCCTGTTCATTCTCATCATGCTCCTTGACAACCGACTTCTCAAGCTCCCTCTTGTCAAGTTCCCTCTGTGGTGGTCCCATACGATCCAACGGCGATGCAGGTGGACGTCAATGCATTTCAAACTCAAGCCCGTCCTCCTCATCCGAAGCCGACTAGTATCTTTTTTGACGCTTATCGGCGTTTGTGTACTGCTAATACTATGTGTTATTGTTGTTTAAAGCCTTTTGATGGGACTCATCGTGGTGCGGATGGGCGTTCTTTCCCTTGTCCAAATGTTGGTGTCACGGTTGCCGACATGGATGCGTATGTAGCGCATTGTCATCAACGTCAATCGGTTGGTCCTCAGGGTGTGGCGGTGGTTTCTTCGTTGGCTGCTTCGCCTGTGCGGCCTCATCCTCCTCGACGGCCTGCTGTACCTCCACCGGCTCCTCGCCGTTCGTTCTTGCCGACTCAACCTGTTTTGCCTGGTCCCAATGTCCAGTTCGGATTTCAACAGGCGCCGGTGGCGCTTCAATCTTCTCTCTTATCGTCTTTTCCGCCTCTGGACTCTGCTCAACCTGGTCAGCCACCTCATCCTACTACTGAGGTTTCGGCTTTGTTCCATGAATTCCATACTGTGGATCAGTCGGATCTGTTGAGTCAGGAGTGTGCTGAGGAGTTTTTATCTTCTCGCCCTATGTTTGGTGATTTAGACGATGAACCTCCCGCCGACAATCAGATTTCTTCGATGGCTTTTCGCGGGGAGGAAGGCAATGATTCTCGCTTGATTTTGTCCGTTTTATTGAGTTGTGGGAAGAAATTCTTCCCTGCTCGCGCCCTTGTCGATTCAGGTGCTTCAAGAAGTTTTTTGGACAAGTCTTTTGTCTCTAGGCATGGTTTACGACCTTCACTCCGCCCTTTTCCCATCACCTGTGTTACTTTTGACGGTTCCAGTAGAAAGGATGGGTTAGTGACTCACGATTGGAATGGCCATCTCTTCTTGAAGGGTCTTCATGAGGACCATTCTTTTCAATCCAATATTTCACTCGATATTACGACTTTGGGAGGTTATGATGTTATCTTGGGTGTGGATTGGCTCTGTCAGCATGATGGTTGGGTTGGCGGTTTGGGTCCTTCCCTCCGTTTGGATAAACCAATGTCTGTCAGCGGTTTAATCTCCAATGATGAATATCCCCACATTCCTTCTTCCAGCTTTCCAGTTTTGTCTTTGCTTTCCCAAAATCCGGTCTTTCCCTTCAATCCTTTGTCTCTTCCATCTTGTTATCCTGTTTTACCTTCTAAGATCCTTTCTTGTCACCAAACCTCTTCCGCGGCGCCTACTTTATCGCTTCCTACTCAATTTGCTAAGTATGCTGACGTCTTTACTCGGCAGGATGGACCTTTGTTACCACCGCATAGGGAAGGTTTTGACATGGCTATAAATCTAAAGCCGGGTTCTGTTCCGACTTTTCGTGGGTCTTATTTATTGGCTAAATTAGAGGAATCCGAGCTGAGAGAATGGATTGATGTTCAACTTCATCAGGGTAATATTCGACCTTCAACCTCTTCGGCTGTGTCTCCAATATTTTTTGTTAAAGTGCCGGGAAAGAAGAATCGGCCTTGTGTAGACTATCAATCTCTAAATTCTATGACTGTTCGCAATAGTTTTCCTATCCCTTTGCTTGGGGATCTTCTGACTAGGATCACTGGTTGCAAGTTTTTTACTAAATTAGATTTAAACTCAGCTTTTAATTTCATACGTATCAGGGAGGGTGATGAATGGAAGACCGCTTTCCGGACTCCTTGGGAATTATTTGAGTGTCTTGTAATGCCGTTTGGCCTCGCCAATGGTCCCGCCTGTTTCAATGCTTTATTCAGTCTGTTTTATCCGAATTCTTAGGTGTCTCTTGATTTGTTTACATTGATGATATTCTTATTTTTTCCAAGACTTATGAAGAACATACTATTCATGTATCTCAAGTACTTCAACGTCTTCAAGAAAATAGATTATCTGTTTCTCCCAACAAGTGTCAATTTTATGCAAATGAAGTAACCTTTTTAGGTTTTGTGATTTCAATAGATGGGTTGCGAATGGACCCAAAGAAATTGAGTACGATTGCGGATTGGCCATACCCTACTAACTCAAAACAATTGTATCGTTTTTTAGGTTTTACCAACTTTTATCGTCGCTTTATTCACCATTTTTCCTCCATTTCTGCTCCTTTAACGGCTTTAACGCGTAATGGGGTCAATGTTTTACAGGGTTTGGCCTCTCCTGAGTGCATTTCTGCTTTTCGGTCTCTTTTGAAATCTTTTACTACCGCTCCTTTACTTTCTCATTTCGATTTTGAGAAGCCACGTTCATTGCAAGTTGATTGTTC
>KZ119883.1:428-12894 GCA_002157025.1 Melampsora abietis-canadensis | reverse complement strand
AAACTTCCGTCTGCAGACTCATTGGAAGAGTCTTCTACCACCAGTACAGACAACTTTTCTGATCCCTGCTTTCCATACAAAAATGGACCCGGGCATAAGGAAGCAACCCCTCAACAACTTCAGATAATGCACCAAATGCTTACAGCCGCCGGTATTCAAAGTTTCCGCCCGGATTTTACTAAGTCAGCATCATCAGATGAAAACAGATGGCTTTGGAATGTCTGCTTGAAGATATTCAACAAGCTGGTTGAATGCGGCGAGTATAATGGTGTCGCTGTTGGTGGATCGAATGACACATTTATCAAGAAGTGTATGGATACGTATGTTCGATCACTATCCAAGCGGTACATCCATCTTATCTATCTGCTTCAGTCTTTGAACTTTGAAACACTTCTGACCCTCAAACTTCAATTTTTCAATTTCTAGATACCGTTTGCAATCGTGGGATGCTGAACGATTGGAGAATTCACGGAGAAAAGTACGACAAGGTTCCAGACTCCGTCACGTGAGATCTCTCCAGCTTTTAAACCTATGTTCACTTCAGCGTATAAACTGATCTGTGTTTTTTATGACCTGTACGCACTGAACTGAAGCTTAAGAAATTGAGAGACACAGCAGTATTCTCAACCCCAAATCAAATGTTCAAGCTTTCCAGAATATTGGAAAATGCTTGCAGCGATGATGAGACTGATCTTGAAGGACCTAGTGAGGAGCAACCACCCAAACAAATTACTTCCTTGGTTCGAATTCTTGAATGGCGTAGCGAAAAACTACAGTATGTTTGTATTCTCTTAGACGAATACATGGAGCGAAGGAAGGCAAGTATCCCAAAGTCGAAGTCAAGTGGTCGCCCCATTCGAACTCGGATACGTCGACAAAATGCACCTACCAGCAAGCTACCAGCACCAACTGGACTCCCAGTTGACTGCTATTGCTCAAGTTGGCTTCAGCGTTTGCAACACGAAGAACCACTGTCATATAGTCGTCTAGAAGTTGACTCAGTGCCTGTTTTAGATGAACTTGTACGCATTCTAGAAAGGCTTTGAATTTATATTGGGCAAGATTTGGATTCTTTTTTGAGCTATTGTTTTCGTTGTTGTATTGGTTTCCCTGGATCAAGGCCAGTTGTCATGCTACATAATTGTTTTCTTGGAATTCTTTAATGTGTGCTGGTCATACAAATTAAAGTTCATGAATCTTTTCAGTGCGCATTCAGTGTGTTGGCTGTATTGACATATGAGGATCAAGAAGACTATCATAAACCATGAGCACATTATAGTGCAGTTTGACTTTATCCCAAATATGCCTTCCAAGCATATTTGATATCTGACTGATGCTCAGCATGTGCATGGAAGGTTCTACCACGGGGGTATCCAGTGTGACACATGTTCAGGAATAAGGGAATGAGCGTCTCTGTATCACCTCTTTTATATTCTGATCACAGGAGTTTAGAAAATTCAACAAATTTTCTATGTGAAAAATGTTTTTCTAAACTCCATGGTAAATTTACATTTTGGCGTAGTGTATATATATATATATATATTGTGAACGCTATTGAGATACATTTGATAAGTAAGTGATAAATTTAACAAAAAGTGAAGATCAATCATGAGAGGGAATTTGGCAATTCGGTACATGCTCTTCACATTCGAGCACATCGAGCACAAGCATTGTTATTCTCCTGAATACCATGTGTGTTTCCTCAAACTTGTCCTTCCAACACCAGTCACTTTCCAGCACATGATTAACCTTGGACCCTCCAACAGCCATGAGTCTACGTGCTTCTAATTGTCTGCATTCGCACATTGATGGGTTTGCATCACCTAAGTAAGCAAGATGTGACGTCAGTAACATGGCCATTGATCGGAGAAACTAGTGAACTCACCACCGCTACCGTCCTCAGAGGTAAGATCATGTGAAGGTTCCTTTCCTTTACCTAAGAGATTTGATGTCAATAACATGACCATCAATCTGAGAAACTAGTCAACTCACCACCGCTGCCACCCTCAGAGGGAAGATCATGTGAAGGTTCATTTCCTTTACCTAAGTAGAGAAAGATTCAACGTCAGTAACATGACCATCGATCTGAGAAACTAGTTAACTCACCGTTACTATTGTCCTCACAAGGAAGATGATTTGAAGGTTCCTCGTCAGAATGAGCTGCCATCTCAACGTTGTTGTGAAACTCTTCAGAAGGTTTTCTATCAATCCTTCCACGTTTGTAGGATGACTCCAAAAGTGCAACTTCAAATGCAGACGTTGCAGTACGCTTTTTATTCAAGCTTGGAGGCAAAGAGATGCTGTGCTCGGCCTGAGGGGCGGTTTCTATCTTGCTACGCTTAGAATCTGGACTCAAAGGCTCAAAAGCTGCAGTACGTTTTTTTCCTGGATTCGCGACTTCGTTCAATTGGCACAATTTGAAGCCTTGCACAAGTGCTGTAGCGAGGTAGCGGTGGCAGGAACAGTCGGTGTCAGTGAGCCATGGAGTGGATAAAGTCTCTTGATAGCTTACCAGTCTCCTCATCCTTAGCAGAACTTTTGCTGGATGTGGCTTCTGGGGACATAACATGGAGAGCTTGAGTAGTGTCATTGGCGACTTTGAGTTTGGCAGCGGAATTGTGATGCAATTTGAAACTTGTGTCTGGGTGATTGTGAGAGACTGCAAAATTGCTATGAAAACCAACACAACAGGTAACAGTAATCTTCGGAGAGAAAAGGGCTCACTGTCATCAACCTGGTTTCCGGAGCTTGGATGGTTTCTTTGAGTGTCTGTTGTGGCGGGAAAACACAAGAAGAAATGAGTCAGATGGTTGGAAACGATAATCTCTAGAAGGTGATCAGCTCACCGTCATCAAACTGGCTTCTTAAGCTTTTGTGGGTTGTCTGTGTATCTGGCACAACTGGAAAAGCACGAGGAAGATCAAGTCAGTCGAGCGGAGTAAAGTTTTGATGTTCAAATTAGAGACTTCACTGTATGTTCTTTCATCTAGGTTGACTGGAAAAATTTGAGATAATATAAGACAGTCAGTCAGTCACGGTCAGCAAATTTAAGAAATGAATGAGCTCACTGTCAGCATCTTTTTTGTGGCATGTGACTCCGTCAAGATCGACTGGGAAATCATNCAGCCAGTCAGTAGGGAATAGCAACTTTAGAGAGAATTGAGCTCACCTTCACCATCTTGGATTTGTGAGCTTTCTTGGTTTGTCTGTGTATCTGGCGCGACTAGAAAAGCACGAGACAAGATAGGTCAGTCAGGGGAGTATGATTTTGATATTTGGACTAGACTAGAGACCTTACCGCCGTATGCTCCTTCGTCTAGGTCGACTGGGAAATCATGAGAAGGTGGAATACAGCCAGTCAGTAGGGAACATCAAATTTAGAGAGAATTGAGCTCACCGTCATAGCCTTGGATCTGTGAGCTTCCGTGGGGTGCCCGTGTATTGGGTGCAACTAGAAAAGCACAAGACAAGATAAGTCAGTCAGGCGGACTAAAATTTTGATATCTGACCTAGAGACTTCACCGCCGTATGTTCCTTGGTCTGGGTCGGCTGGGAAATGATGAGCAGATGTAAGACAGGTAGTCAATAGGGAACAGACGTTAGAAAGGATTGAGCTCACCATTATACCTTGGGTTTGTGAGCTTCCGTGGTTTATTGTATTGGGTGCGACTAGAAAAGCACGAGAAAAAAAGAGTGAGTCAAGTGGAATATAGGCTTTGATATGTGAACTAGACTTCACCGCCTGGCTCTTGAGCTTTTGAAGTGCGGGCACGTGTATTGGCCGTGAGGTTTTGAAATGTACTCAATTTGTCAACGATGATCCTATTCACGTCTTTGGTTGAGAAGGAGGTCAAGTTCTGTAATGCATTTAGTTTCTGAGATACAGCTATGTTCATGTTCTTCATGATGAAGGATATGAATGACGGTAAGGCTAGGTATGGTCTGTGAGAGGAAAGAAAGATGATTGATTGATCTGGTCCAACGGGTTGCTGCCAAGGCATCTATCTATAAACCAATAAATCATCCTTCCAGTCGTTTACACCTGAATCATGCTTGTGTGGTACACCAAGGTTGCCTTTCACTCACCAACAAGGGCAGAGAAACATGATCCAAAACTCGCCGGTGAGTTGGCCTTTAAGTCGGGCTTTGAGACGTCCTTTGAATCGCATCCGGCAATGTCTTAGCTACTGATTTTAAACAGGACAATGGGCAAAGACGATTGAGTGCACTAGCTTGGAGGACCCCATCAGTGGTATCCCCCACAATCGTTGTTCCATGAGTAGAGAGTTGCTTTGGTAGATCATTACCACGGTTACGTCAGTCATCTACAATGCAAAAAGAATAGAATCAATGAATGATACACATTTTGTAAAACTGGGACGAGGACCAAAGAAAACACAGTTGACGGATGGATGAATGAAACCAATATGTACAGGAGATTGATACTTATCTAAATGTTTGACTTGTCCATAAAAGGAGAAGGCTTGACTATTAATGTGAATGATGGTAAATGCTTGATGAAAACAGATGAAGCTAGAAAAAGTTCAGTTGGATTTTCAATCGGTCATGCACCGTGGTAGTGGTGGGTTCTTTGGTCTTTGGGGGCAAATTCGAGAAATCTGAACTTTTGACAACAACAAAGGATTGAGATGGAAAGAGGGTAAGTTCTATGATGAAATGTAGAAGATCAACAGGTTGAGATGGGATCACCTAGTGAGAGCCGAGTGGTGAGCTGTGGTGAGATCACGATTTGTGCCGGTTTCAATCAAAACGCTACCTTTTCTATGTGACCTTACACAATTGATTGTATTTCAATTCATAGGATACAAGATAAATATAGAATCTTGTTTTGGATCGTAGAAATTCAGCAACCTCCTGTGTTCACCAGTGACCGTGTTTGAGTCCCCATTTTGTACAGCTTGAGATGCAAGGGTCCTTGGACTAATAGCGAGACGGGTAAGTGTGGGTTTAAACATTCTCACATCCTCTTTGTTTGTTTGAAGTGATATTTACATAAGCACACAAGCTCATAAGGACAGTGCAATTTGCAAGCTTAACAAAGGCTTCACTTCGAGGGCCCGGCAAAAAGATTCATGAGGGGGTGTTTCCTTTGTGAATTATACTTGTCAGACGCGGTGTTTTGTCCTTATTCTAATTTGAATCCTTCCAGAAATCACCTCCAAAACCCCTCTGCAAAATGAATCCCTTGGTATTTTTGCGATTGCTTTCGATCGGGTTTGACAGACGTACGTTTGAAGGTTGAGTTTGAAGGTTGATTACTTCTTCGACACTAACAGTCAAATGATCAATAGGTATGGAAGGCAACGTTGTAATGATTTACCGCAGTGATTCTCATTGTGTCAACATCTTTGGAACATTAGCATACAAAATTATAGACGCTTCAACCTCAGATGCGCGTGCTATAGTTTGGGACTTAGATCTTGATGATGTGCATCCAACGGGACCAAGTAAGTCCAGCCTAGTCTAACGCACTTTTCCATTCAAATGAGAAAGTGATTTAAACAATTACAGACAGAGTGAGAATGATATTCCCACTAGTTCAAAATCAAGGATTCTCATATCAATACGAGTTCAACGTTGAAGTCCTAGCACAAACTACTGTAGGGGGCGCCGTGGTTGAGAGCATCTTGAGCTCACATATGTAAGGCTTTTAATTCCAATTTCAAACCTTCAATATCATTGCTCTTCACTCCTAATTAATGGATCATATTCAGGTGAATTAGAAGGAATAAACAAGCACATAGGTGAAAATGATAAGCGCATGTCATATTAGTTTCTGAAGGAAGTTGATGAGAGTTATGAATGTTATTGAGGCAATTAGAATTTGAACCCTTCATTCAAGCTTTTGGTAGCAGAACAACAAACCTCACCATTGCTTTAGTCCATTTTAATAGTCTAGAAACATTCTCAGGATAGGTTCCCATTTCATGATGAGTCCTTTTGTCGTGCTGAGCAGTTTGTAGCAGTTTGAAGCAGTTTGAAGCCATTTCATCATCTCAATTGCCACCGCGTACATCAAATTTTGATCTTAAGCGCTTCAATTCTTTGCATTATTTTTCGCACAAGTCATAAAATCCAAAAGACCGTGAAATTAGTCTCCTTGTGACACTGATGTTTATACCCACGTTGAGTACCACTGGTGTTAAGTACTTGAGTTCCTTTGAACCTGGGACGAGCTTGAGGGGGTGTAATTGAGATCTTCTGTATGTTTATGCGGAATTGAAATGTAAAAAGGGAGCTGTGATGTATACGATTGATAGTATATTGAGGTATATTGTGTAAAGTTTTTCAGTTCGATGGCAATTCTAATTGCAGCATAAACGTAGGACAAGTATGAACCAGAAATTAAATGACAATATTCAGAGGGTACAGGTAAAAAGATGATAACATTGATCAAAGATAATTCGTCACTGGGGAACTATTCACACAAGAGATACAAAGGGATTGCGCGTTGGTTTACTCCAGGGATTATTACAAGTCAAGTCATCTTGGGATGACAGGTGAGTTGGAATTTTACAACCATTGGTTTACAAACAACTCATCTCCGGATGGGCATTCACGGTTCGGAGATGAGTTGTTTGCCTCCTTTTGAGTGATTAGGATATGATATCCTTATCATCAACATTTCCGTTAACTCTTGACTTGATTTCTTCCAACCTTCCATCAATTGGCAATCTTCCCACCTCCCTGTCCAATCCACATAGACCACCATGCCACCCATTAGCAAGACAAAGATGATGCAGGCCGAATGCGAAGAGGAGCACAAAAGACAACTAGCCTAACGCGCGCCGTCGCGCCAATCTCCATGGGCAATCACCCACGAATACCATCCGTGTATCCGCGCCGGAAAGGACCAGTGCATGACGTGTGGCAAATTTGGCCACTGTCAACCCTGCTTCGATCCAGATCGCTTCAAGAGCCTGGCACCAAAGTTTCAATATTGGTGTTATGTCCCCAATGGGTGTCTCTACACTTCTGACAAGCTACGAATGACACCGGAACAACTCGAAGCCATAGGTAAGCTCACAAAGAGCCCTTCAACTATTCGCTGGCAAGCTAACTAATTGCCAGAGCTTTGCATAGACCCCGTCAAAGCTCCTCCCATTCTATCGCCCGAGGACGTGGCTATCTTAGGCGCCATCGAAAAAGGTGCCGGTTAGTTTTCTTTATTCAAGAAACAGAAGATACTGACCAATTTTCATCATAGCCTCAAAGGCTCAATCATCATTACATGCGCCATTGACGGCCTCCTAAGGACCATCATCCTGTTGTGACCACTGCCAGATGCATGTAAGTCTTATACTTGCTTTGATTACGGACATAAGACCACTGGCTAAAATGTGTGCCCGTGCCTAGTCACCAACTCTTTGGCAAAACAATAGGTTCCCATGCTGCCCGCATGGCACAGATACTGACCCGCTTATACCTCAATGAACATGTGATTTGTTTTGCTTTATGTTTTGACACATTGTAATTTGAATGGAATGACCGTTCAGAATAAGCTACATGAAGGCCTTGTGATGCATCACATTCACAGGTCTGTTGTGGAGATATATCCTACTTCCCCCTAATTCGCACATGAGTCACAGGAAGTCGTTTGGAAATTTGAATGAGATGTGCGTTTTGAGATTGAAGGGGCATAATCTACAATGCAAATGACCCATCTTGTTTGTTCGCTCTATATTACTCGTGAAATCGGTGCAGCTATTCAACGTTATGAACACTATAAGTTTGATAAGATAATCTCAGAACGAGTTATATAAATGACATGGCAAGAAGCCATCCAAGAAGCCCTCAAACAACGTGATGCACAAGAAAAAGCCTATAGTCGGATCATTGAGCATTGCGAGCCACCACTACGCTCTCTTTCTTCACAACCTATTAATCTTTTTTGTGTTTTTTAATTAACTGGAAACTCATTCAAGTTGTAAACTTGATTATCTTTGGTCATCTTAGACCGTAGGCTAGCACAACAAACTATAATTCTTAAAGAACAAAATGGGTCTCTACTTAAAGCTTCTACTTTGGTTAGTGGCAATGGTGGTGGCTCAAATGGACGTAATCAAACTGGAGAGTAAGTGTTACTTTCCAGATCCTGAACAAATTCCCTTCATTTCTCAAACCGATCCAACATATTTTTCAATCATCAAAATGATTCTCTCGCAATCCTTACTGGAAATCCAACTTCACGGTGTCCAGCCATGTCTTGACATGTACCATCGATCACTACACCTTTCACACCACGGAAATGGGCTTGTGTAGTCATTGAACCTCCCCACACTGCATTCTTGGTATCTGAAAATGGAAAATAAGTTGATTGTCAATAACTTGAAGGATAAAAAATGATGGATGTTTTTATGACTCACTGGGATGATCTTGTCTTGGATTCGAATGGGGTTGTAAAGTAAAGTTGATTAACTTGATAGTTTTTGATTTTGATTATGTAGATTCTTTTAAAGTCCGAGTTCAATTTTTCAACAAGTCTTCCAAATTCTTGTTGAGATCACCGACCAGTAAAATCTTGCATGTACATATCAAAGGTTTCCATGTGCCCGAGAGACCTGAAAGTCAGCAACTCATGAACTTGATCTGAATGCTTCCTTCAGTCTCCTCCTCAGATTTTTCAATACCATCAAACCTTGTCTACTCTGTCTGAAATTATGACATTTCTTCCGAAGAGTCATGCTTGTCTTTGCACAGAATTTGGATGTGCAACTCAAACCTTTGAGCTAGGCGGAACGTTGTATCAGGGAGTGAACATGAGAAAAAAGAATGCTGCAGCGCATGCACGCAAACTAGAAGCAAAGCGGAACAAAACCCAGCAATTGACGCCGACAAACACTCAACCTCAAGTTGCGGAACATCAGCACAAGTCTTTGCCAGGACCAAGGCGAACAGGATCTAACTTGGTATCTTGGTGTTTTGATTGTCCAAGCTGAACATGGTTGTGGTAGCTGACTTGTGACGTGGCCCCCACCAGACTTGGCAAAGGAGGACAGGAAATCTGCAAGATCAAACTAATCACACGCCACTATCTATGCGAAGCAGACAACGGAGTCCTTTGGTGGGCTATGCACAAAACAACAGATCTCCAACACCCAAGCCAGACCCAAGTAGTTCCAACCAGACTTTTCCATCCTCAAGATGGGTTGATACTTCGCCTCATTGTATTCGGGAAGTTTATCTCCGCCATCCATCGTGTCTGATTGCCATGCTGATGGGGGCTCACAGCAACATCATTTCGAAGACCAGTCACAAGCAATGTTGGAGCATGCTTCAATTCTCCAAGCTTCAGATCAAACAATCGCTCATCGAAGCAAAGTATGTTGGCCCTCCTTTTTGGGAAGAGATTCCCACAAGCCTTCCTACAGTTTTTGATTGACTCAATCTAAACACTGAAGTGAAGTCTGAACTATGCTGTCCTGTCGGTTTTGCTCTACACGGCACACCATACCCAGCCAACACAGACGATTACAAGCTCACCTGCGATCATCCACGATTTATGAAGGACCAAAAGAAGAAGAAATGAACAAAGAAGAGCAAGATGGTCCGTCACCCATGTAATGCCGCTCTCTATACACCTACCCGCAAAGCCTGTCGAATTTTTTACCATCATTCTTTGAAGCTATGGTTAGCCAAGATGATTATGCTTCCAGAGTTTGAGTATGACTTGGACGCGTCATTACGCCGGAATACAGAAGACTCTTCCACAATGTCAGATATCTGGGACGGTACAATGTGGAAGACCTTTCAACATTCCGGAAGCACCTACACCCTCAAAACCGGTCATCTAGTTTTTGGCTTTTACTGCGACTGGTTTAATCCTTACGGTAACTCATCTTGGCGCAGAATCTCAACAGGCAACCTGCTCCTCATCTGTTTCAATCTTCCACCTGAAATTCGGTACAAGCAAGAACATCTGTTTCTCTATGCTACAATCCCTGGGCCACGCGAACCTAAGCTTGACCAAATGAACCATATGTTGCGGCCTTTGGTGACTGAACTGCAAGATTTCTGGAAAGGCGTCCACTTTACGTCAACTTTCAAGTATCCCAACGGCCGCCTTATACAAGTTGCATTATGGCCGCTCATTGCGGACTTGCTAGCAATGAGAAAGATGGTGGGGTTTGGGTTGCATTTGTTGCACAATTTTTGCGCTCATTGCGGTTTATTACTAAAGGACATTGAAGAAAGTGATATCAGCAAGTGGCCAACGCGGTGCAACCATCAGCTTCATGCACAAGCATGGCAAGATGCCCCCAACTTGAGCAAACAGAATAAGATCTTTTCTAAACACGGTGTGAGATACAGTGCTTTTTCCGAACTGCCTTACTGGCAACCCCAAAATTTTATAACTATAGATATAATGCACTGTCTGTTGCTCGGAATCCTCAAAGATCATGGGACTTCAGTATTAAGCATCGAAGTTGCAGGAAGCACTTTGAAGTCCATCGAAGAATCACACGCGGAAAGAGGCATCTATGAAGATTTTGTTGTAAGTCTTTCCAGTTTGGAACTCTGTGGGGCGGTCTGGATTCTTGTTGGAGATGAAGCAGGAGTATCTGGTAGAAACTTATTCTTGAAATTTTTAGTTTGACTCCCCAACGGCGTTAGGCAGAGATCAACCAACCAATAACCCCTGTACTGGGGATAATCTCCCAGGAACTTCAGGAACGTCTCAACAGCTTCATTCGCCTCTTGGACAAGATGATGAGAATTGTCCCAAAAGTGCCCTTGGATATATCAATTGATTGCCGAAGCTTCTGGATGTGCTGATGTTGAAGCATCTACGGAAAGTGGATACACAACCAAAGACTCTACTAGAAGCTTCTCCTCTACTGACAGAGTTAACATCAGAGGGAATTCCTCAGAGTTTTCCAGCGGTGCGGTTGGGCGTAAAACTATTGCCCCTTACTCTACTGATCAAGAATACGAACAATCGACTCGAAGTATGTCCTCCACTCTTGCATTGATTCAGGAGGAGTCATCAAACCTCCCAAATGAAATCCAAAAATATGGTACAATCAAACAAAAGATCTTACCTTGGACGGCGAAATCTGTGAGAGCTGAAGGTCAGAAGTATTCTTATGTCATAAAAATTTCTCAAAGCGCTATGATTGTTAAGAAAAAACTGTGTAATTGAAACTTCGCGTCCTAAACCTTTCAGCAGGACCCTCCTCTAATGCAAAGCGCACTAGATCTGGTATTCAAGCAAACAATTCCGTCAGTAGAGCACAGGGCAAGAAGAGGAAGATGACTGAAGAAAGTACCGACAGTGATGACAACAGCAATTCTGATTACACTATAGGTCGCACGTTGAGCAAACGCGCATCACAGAGTAAACGTAGACGTAAAGAGACTCTTCCACAGACAACAAAACACCAGGATCAAGTTCAAACGGATTCCATCAGATTCACTCCAGCTGATTTGTATTGCCTCCATCAAAGTATCAAAAACACTATCACGCCTTCTTGGATGAAGCAGATCCCCACAAAGATCGGGACAGTCAGTCTTGGATATATCAAGGCTTCCAAATGGTTGACTCTTTATACAGTATATATGGTTCTTGCTACTATTCCAGATCTGTATAGCTCCCATGATCCCCAGCGTCAGAAAATGTGCCATAGTATCATTAAGGTAGTGGAAATAGCGAACCTTACTGTCTCTCGAATATGGAAACCCAAAGATGGCCCCAAGCTACAGTCAACCCTTCAATCTTTTTGGCACCACACCAGCACACATTGGCCACACGTCAGTGTCAAACCAAACACCCACTTTGCGCAGCACTTACCGGACATTGCACTTGTCTTTGGCCCTCCGGCATCCACAGCAAGTTATTTTGGTGAACGTGTAAATGGAGCTCTATCCGCCATCCCAAACAATTGACATCTGGGTAAGTCTTGCTTTGGATTCTTCATACTTGCAGCTGTACTGACAAGATAGTTCAACAGATGCCTTGGACAAAACTGTGTGCAAAGCCTTTGCCTGCGAAGGATATCTTTGTGCCATCTTACATCAAGCGCCTACATTTCTCAATCAAGCCAATGAACGCCTCAGGAATTCTGCTATTGACGCACTGAGGAATGTTTCAGTGCCAAAATGGAAGGAGCAGGAACTCAGTCAAGAAACTTATGACATATGGCTAAATTACTTGAATAATGATGTGGACGGACGCTATGGAGTATTTTCCAAATCAGGTGTCAGTTCTCACACTTCTGACACGCTAGTAAAGCTGCCTCCTTTTGTACAAACAACAAAACGTTTGAGATTATTGAGGAAGACCTATTCAAGCAACTTGATCGCCAAAGGTAATAGTATGATTGCATATCATTATCAAGGGACTAAAATGTTTGGAAGAATCAAGTACATATTTCGTAGCACAGCTATCCCCAAAGCGGATTTTTTTCTATTGGTTGAACCATTCACACCGCTCAACACAGAGGAT